>CABFWB010001734.1:68259-99427 GCA_902151455.1 Timema bartmani | reverse complement strand
TTTTTAAAAAAAAAAAAAAAAAAAAGAAGTGGAAGACAAAATAAAAATAAAAATCTCTCATAGTTTCTCCAAGCTTCTCTGTTAATTCTTGGTCATTCTCTTTGTTCATCCCCTCCCTCAACCCCATACATGCTTGACTGGGCCTGACGGTCAAGGGGCTTCAAAGTGTCACGAGACTTATATCCAAAACACTCAAAGTCGTGATGGTCCATTGAAGAAGTGACCACTAAAGGGCCGAATGGCCACTCAAGGAGTCGTCTCGCCGGACCATTTATCTTTGTGATGGGGGGGTTAAAGGGCGTGTAAAGGGGGGTTCGTAGAGAACTAGGTTCATTTAATTGAAGTACGGCCAAAGTGGTAGAAAAGATATCAACCCGGTTTTTGCGAAGTGACTGAAGTTTTATTTACAGTAAATTAAAGACGACATTAATAAAACTAATTTCAGATGTTTTATTTGTTGCTATACTTAAGGTGGTTTGAAATATAAATTTTACTGCACAATTTTAACAAGTGTACAAGCTATAAAAAAATTATTACAGTTCCTAAGTTGTCAATCTTGCTATTTTATTCTTTTCACGTACCATTATTAAGGTGAAGTAATCAGTGTATGGGACTGAAATCTAGTATAACTAGGCATTCATATGAGGTGTACACAATGACATATTTATAATATAGTAAATAAACATAATTATTAATGTATAAGCAGTTAAAAAGTTGTATATAAGCCAATCCAACCTTTTAATCAAATGAGCTAAAGTGTAGGCCTAAGGGTAACACGATGATTAAGGATCCCAACTTAGTAATTTGTTGATATTAAAACATTGCTACTATCTAGAATCTAGATCATTGATATGTGAAGGTAATTAGATCCCATAAATATCTTTATAATTATTTAAATTCAATATTATTAAAAACATTAAAGTACTATTTTAATTAATCTGTCTATAAATAAAAAGTTTTTTCCATTCAAAATCTAAAAAGAATTTAAAAAAAACTCAAAGGCAAACCATACTAAAAATAAATTAGCACACATAAACCCGCACACACTTCGTTTTGAGGGTCCACTTTAAGTTTATATCAAGAGGAAAAATATTAAGTTTAAAAAACATAATGTGTTAAGGTATTTACTAATCGACATCCCTTCATCTTATAAATATTTAACAAGATTTTATTAAAATAATAACCCACCTCGGTGGCGTAGTTGGCTAATGCGCTAGTCGTGTTAAGCTCGACCGCCGAGGACGGGGAGATCGAGGTTCGAATCTCGGTCGGGTGAACTGGGTCCAATTCCTAATCCATTAGCGTAATTAGTACTTAAGCGTATAACCCGAACGGGTAGTAAGACGCGTTGCTAAATATTATTTGAAATACAGAATGGATAAAAAATTAAAACATTCTTCGTAACTTTTCAATAAACATATTAAATAAAGATGTTTCTCAATTATATTAATAGTTTTTGAAAAATTTTTCTGAATGTGAAAATATAATATATTACCTATAATATCAGGATGGGGATGATACTATTATATTCCTAGTCCTCATTTGGATCAAACATATTATAGAGCATTATTTATAGATTTTTAGTCTATTTTTAAGCTCCAAGGAAATCTTAATTGACTAAATAAACCGTCATTGTAAATAAAATTATTTTACTATAGGTATTTTGTATTTTTATATTATATAATTTATTATTAGTCAATTAAAATATTTAAATAAATTATGTAATGATCTTTAAATGGATGAACGATTTATAAACTGTAAAATAATTTGTAAATAAATAGACAGTTTCAATATTGTTTAAATATTTCAATGGTTTTTAAATAATTAATTATTTTTAAATAGTTAAAAAAATAGTTTAACTATTTTGAAATAGCTTAATGATTTTTAAACAAACAAATTATTTAGTGTATGTGTAATTATTTACATTACTATACTTATTTACACAGTTTATCATGCACATTATTAATGTTTCATTTAATTAATATCAATTATATGATTTATTTCCTTTAAAGTTATCTTTTTTTTATACAAACAAAAGTTAACGTTAAAAGCATTCGGATATATAATTTATTTTATCACCACGTCTTATTATACGTTTGGGTTATGCGCTGATGTTCCAATTACGCTAATAGCTTTAGGGGTAAGAGAGGTTATAATTATAGAAAGAGTACTCAAATTCGCGTAGAGAGTGGAAAACAATTTTGGAAAATCCACCCTCAGTAGACCCGATCGAGTTTCGAGGCTCGGTATTTTTGTCACCGGTGATCTAATCTACTGTGAGAATAGCGCCTTAGATCATAGGGTCACTGAAGTGGGTATTGTAATTTAGGAGTAAAATATACTATGTATAAAAAGATATAACTTGGTAAATACTAGTTATGGAATATATTTTATCGAATGAAACATTTATAATTTTAATTTAATAAATTAAAATAATGAATTATACTCAATCTAGTTTGACAAAATAAAGTTTCAAAATAATATTAAAGAAATTCTTTTTTAGTAGCTAACTTAAAATATCATAATATAATTAGCAAGGACACGTTTCGGTGGCCACATGGTCTAAGGCGCTACTGTGGCAGTAGACTGGACTGCCGATGATGGGGAGATTGAGGTTCGAATCTCAGTTGGGTTTGCTGAGGGTAGTTTTACAAAAAAAATTATTCCCCTCTCCCTCCAAGCAAAAGAGGATACATTTTTTCTAATCATAACCTTCATAATCCTTAAAATAACTAGCGTAGTTAGTACATAAGTGTATAAACCGAACGGGTAGTAAGACGTGGTACTAAAACAACATATATTTTAAAGATTTTACTTTTAATCATTTGAAAATTAAATTAATATTCCAATACAATTTAGCCTAGATATCAAATGAAAATCTATATATACTATAAAGCCACATGGATGACTAACTAACTAACTAACTAACTAACTAACTAACTAACTAACTAACTAACTAACTAACTAACTCCCTCACTCACTGACATTAATGTTTACCCACTTCCAGATGAGTTAGAAACGTGAAATATGGCAAACTTATAGCTTCTAGCCTGTAACAGACGGGAAAGTTCCAAAAATTTACAAATTTTAATTCTTAGCCCCCGAAAAATTTCAAAATGGCGGGGAAACTTTAAAGTCGGTGCGGACCTTTATTTGGAAGTTTCTTGTGGCTAAACGGTAAGACCTATCAAAAAACGGATTGCACCAGCAGCTATGGATTTGGTGAGATATAGCTAAATTTTTTGATTTTAGGTAAATTTTGCACATTTTTTAATTTTATGACACTCTTATGGGAAAGATAAAATCACAAAATTTATCAGGTATATTGGCACATCCAATTTCTATAAGCGTGCCAAATTTGATGATTCTAGCTGCCCTATATGGAGAAACTAAAATAATATGTTAAAAATAGAATACAATACCGGTAACTTTAAGTTGTTACGTTCAAAACAACGCTGGAATTACATTGGTTTACATCCACTTGCGGAGAAAACTCACTGGGGGTTTGGGGGCGGAGCCCCTAATGAGCAAAGCGAGTACTATTTACACAAGCAGATTGATATTTCATAAAAGGAACAATTAACATTGTTCATATTATAAAAAGTGAACTGGAGGGGTACTAATATAAAAATAACAATAGAGCTATACTTTCCCTTATAAATATTCAATGATTGTTGCTTTATCATTTTTATCTTACTAACTTAAATTTAATTACGTGAAATATCTCTTAGGTATGTTTTTGGCGATGTATAATGAACAATTATTTTCCTTCTATCTTCTCGAGTTCCCTTTTCAAATTGAAGGATTTAAACATAAAGCACGTGTGCCATTCCTTTTCCAACCCTTAAAGAAAGATGACGCAGCAATGGGGGATGGTGGGCTCGCTAACGTGCCTTGAAGCCATCCCCTAAAACCATCCCTTACACCCCCTCCGTTCTCCTCAGATATCCTTCCTCCGCCCTTTCCACGGCTGACAGCGAACCCGACCTACATCTTAAAATAATTAATGAAGCTATTAATTTAGGCGAAACTCTAAGCCGCCTTTCCTCCAAATCAACAATGTAATTCGTGAGTTTCCACTAGGTAGCTGCTATAAGCTATCCACGTATTGTTAGGTTAATATTAATGTGGGTATTCTCAAATTTAATAACACTCAGATATTTATAACACACAAATAGATATAAAGTAAGAAGATAAATTTATAGTTAGGTTTACAAATTTAAGGATAAAACTTATTTATTATTGGAATTAGTGTTATTTTTAAAACATAATTCATGATTAGGTAGTTTTACCATTTCATTTATTTGAGGTATTTAACGTGGACTTTCTGAACCGACTGATTATATCAGAACACGACTTATAAACTAACTTAAATCTAGAACAGACACAATATCAAGCCCCCCCCCCCTCCGGTTAATTCATCACGCAGAAAGGGGAAACCTATTTTTCACCGCAGACAAATTTTTGAGCTATGCCAGGAATCAAACCCTGGATCCTTTGCTTAGTATACAGACACATTACCGACTGAGATAAGGTATAAGATATGAGTAGGAAATTATCATGACTTAAAAAACTATCTTAATAAAAATTTTATAATAATAATTATTACTTATAAAAGTTTAATGTTAGATTTAAAGAAAATTGTATTTGTTTTTATATCATGTGTGGAATTATATTTTGGTTTCATTTAAAAGTGCGGATATAAATACTTGTAGCCAATTAAGGTAATTCGTTTCTTTTGATTACTTATTGACATACTTTACATTAATTTCTTCTAACAAAACTGTGAGGAACCATATTGAGTTGGTTACGAAACCATCCTGTATTTACTCCAAGGGTAAAAAGAGATTGAACACTAAACTATTTTTTTATCTAGCATAAGAAAGGCGTGTTCAATTTAAACTTGTCTTAAATTTGAGCAAGGGGTGTACATAGAGGATTAAGGTAGAGTTCTACTCAGTCGCACAGTTGCGATTAGCTAAAATGGTAGGTAATTAGGATCGTGCGAATGTGTCATAATATAATGAGTCATCAGGAAATTGCCTATGGTAAGGATTTAAATAATTGGGATATTTGCAAATGTTTTAATTGAAAACATACTGTGATATTTTAAAATTGATTTTTACACTCTTCAGTGGCTACGTGGTCTAAGACGTCACTCTCGCCAGGGACTGGGCTGCCGATGAGGGATTTCAGGGTTGTGGTTGTCTCGGTCGGGTGAACTGAAGGGTTTTACCCCGATAAATTTACCATTTAACCTCCACGCAATGCGGGTACACTTATTCTAAATTCAACCTTCCTCATCCTTAACATACTATCGTGATTGGTAAATATGAGTACAACCTGAGTGGGTAGTAAGATGCATTCGTAAAAATAAAACAGAAATGTTAACCAAAATATTTTCCCCCTCATTGTTTCTTTGTTTTTTGATTTTTCATCACCACATCTTACTAACCGCTCGGGTTATACGCTTACGTACCAATTACGCTAGTGGTTTTTAGGTATGTGTAAGATTAAATTTAGAGAAAGTGTACCCACATTTGCGAGGAGGAAGAGTGGAAAACCATCCTCAGTACACTCCGACTGAGACTCGAGCTTCGATCTCCCCGTAATTGGTAGTCTAGTATAATGCGAGAGTAACGCCTTAGACCACGTGGCCACCGAGGTGGTTCACCCATCTCGTGTTGATTAATCTATCGTTTATAGACCAATGGTGTTTGAGTTAAATTAAAAATTTGATTTTCCAGGGAGACAATCAATTCGACTGAAGAGAATATTTCTCCGAAGCTAGGACATATGAGCTGAGTTTATTATAAACTATCAATCCCGCACGGCGTTGCCCGTGACCCACTGTGGTATAAGAATTGTATAAGGACCTCCCCCCCCCTCCCAAGGTGTCCGATTTCAAATGGAAACGCTATCTCTGAAACGTAATTCCAAACCAGATAAACAATATTTTCTTCAAACATTTGTTAAAAATAGCCTAATTAAAAATTTAAAAATCCGGCTTAGAGGTGTAACAAACACACAAACACTTCCTTGTATTTTGCTATATTATGCTTAAGCGTATAGCCCGGATGGGTAGTATGACGCTGTGCTAAATAAATAAATAAAATAAAAACATCATTTCATTATTATAAATGTAGAACACATGCACCGATGATAGTGGACAGGGTGGCACAGTTAAACCTTCAAGGCCACCAATTGTTCTATCTCGATAACGTCTATTACATTAAATTAAGTCGGTTGAAATGGGAGACGCCGATCAGCTTTAATTTCTTTCGAACCCGCATCAATGAACACGTGGATTAAACGTCAAGATCATTTAATCTGCCTAACATATAATGGAGACGGTCATAACCAGGATATAATTTGAGTATATCTAGGCTGTTAATTTCTTAAATATGATTCCCACTCATTCTCCATATAATTGCTGATACATTTATTAATTTATCCTCCCTACCCCATTAGTGTAATTAAATACGGATATCCTAGGTGAGTTCAGGAACTAGGCCTAGGGGTGATAAATTTTGATATGAATATATTTCAATTAGGAAAATAAACATATATTATTTTACTGTGTGTAATGATCCTTAACATTTAAAATAGTTGTTATATTCTTCGCTAAAAATAATAATGTTTTGCTCAAAAAAATGTGATAAAGCTTTCTGTCCTCCTTTCTACCATATTTATATCACCCCTGCCTTATCAACGGCTGGAATGACTGTCCAGATTGATATGTTGTTTAGCGAACATAACGTTATGAAACATGAAAGCAAGGAAACGAAGAATATATGTATATATATATATATATGTATACATATATTAAAGCTTCTACCATTCTCTTCAAATGAAGCTCAAAAGCTTTTCATCTACTTGAGAACTGTAGATTTAAGCCTACATATAATTTGATAGCTATGTACATTATATTCTTTACATATGATTCCTCGAGAGAGTATCTGAACATTCAAAGTTGCCCTGGGGATATAAGGCATTAAGCTCTGTCTCCACCGGAGCAACATCGATCAAATTTTGTGCTGCACAATGTTGTCAGATGTTTCACATTCGAAAATTACTTAAGAATCTTTTTGTCAACAAACTGTCCAACTGGAATTACGTTGTTTCGTCTTATTTGTGTTTATTTTCTATAGTTAAAACCTGATGCAAGCTTGTGTCTACACTAAAAACAATCTAGAATTTGTGTCAACATGTGGGACGAATAAGACGTTTTTGTGGCAACCGGTGTTTGTGCAATTATGTTTGGAAGTATACCATAAAAACCAAAGCACAAATTTTGGGTTAACCCAAGTTTATAAAAAAGAAATGCGTATGTGAAGAATGAATTAATAAAATATTTAAAGAAATATGAACTCTTACGTTGTTTGTAACTATCATTTAGTTGGATGCAATTATATGAACTTCATTAGAACACCTTTCTAACTCAAACACATACCACGTACCAGTCTCAAATGAAACAAACAGTACAAAGAGAAGAAGCATTTGGACTGTTGTTTCATCTTTTCTTTTGATCTTTGCCGCTTCGAACAGAATCTAGCAACAAATACCAACCTGTGTTGATTATGACATCAACATGACACAACACAGAACAACTTTCATCACCAAACACCATGTTTTTATTTGCAATCATGTTGAATTTGCTTTAAGTTGCTAAGTGTTTCTCCAGTGGAGACGCAGCTGTTGATTTGAATCACATCATGCATCAGGACCTGATGCTCGTGGGTTAAAGCCCAGGTGGGGTCGATGCTTTTTTTTTTCTGAGCGATGAAAATCCATAGTACAACTTCCTTTGGAGGTGAAGTAAAGCCGTCGGTGTGTGTAAAATAACCCTGTAAGATATGTGAAAATAACTTTCCCGGAATAAATGGTAGTTCATTTAGCTCTTTCTCATAGAAATTCTCGTGTGCTGATATAATCAGTCAGTTCAGAGAGTGCACGTTAAATACCCTGAATAAATAAATATTCATTACATGATCACCTCGAACGGATACATCAGGGACGATTTTATAAACAGAGTTTCATTCAAGTATCTTCCAAGGCAAATGCTGTGTATCTTATTTACTTTTATGTGCCCCACGTCCTAAACACACCATAGCACATCCCTAAGGACACAGTGTGATTCAACAGGAGTATGCTCAAGTATCATTTAGTCCACTTCCATCGATGTTCGTCAATAAAATGAACTCAAGTGTGGACATTTTTTGCTGAAACTCAAACAAAAGTTCGTATTTCATGGAAGAAAATACTGAAATGTACACGAATACAAAGTTTACCATCGAGTGGAACTTAATATTGAAGTCAAAACACGTAAAATATATTTGCCTTTCACTGTTTTCTGTTGGTCTGTAAGGTTTATTTATCTATGAAAACAGTCTACAGGTCGCAAATTGAAACACATCGTGACCAATCATTTTGTTTTAACTTTTTCCAATATATGAATAGAATAGAACCTTAATGTAACTCACCCTGATTGGACAACCCAAAGTTGGATTATTTTTGGAAAATTTTGATCTAGAACAAAAAAAAATCAACAAAAGGATTATACTCATTTGGTTTAGTCAAGTATATTTTAAACCTTCACTAGCTGTGCCCAATAATGTAAATTAATATGTTTGTTAGATTTTTAGATGAAAGTTCTGTTTTTAATATTTAAATTTTATTGAAATTAAACTTTTCATATACCTACCCCTTTAGAGTATATAAAACTCCATATTTAACATATAAGTAAAAATAAATATTTTAAATTATACACTCACCGTACGTTATAATCATAGCAGTAGGATACAAGGGTTTCTCAATGGCCGTGTGGGGAAAGAGGCTTATTAAACATCCTGAGTAACCTGATTATTTTCTTGCCTATGACGGAAATTATTTACAATATGTATACAATATACAGGTTCTTCCTATAGCAAATATGTTTAGTGGTTACAATAGGGTGGAATATGTCGTGTTAAATGTAATTTCCTAGAAAACATTGTGTTGTAATATATGAGATAATACAGACTTGTGTTTTGAAATAAACTCTTCAAATGTTGATCAAATGTTGATCAAATTGATTTCACTCTGCATCTTCATAAGTTAACTAGTCTGTTCTCAAGAAATAAGAGCCGCCAAACATGAATATAAAGTAAAAATATAAAAAAGTAACAACCTCAAATAAATAAAAATAAGATTAATCGCAAAAGAAAATCAATTTAGGAATTAGAATTAAAAAAAAAAAAATATGCTTATTTTATTTTGTGCCTGAATACACTTCCAGGCTTAACACATTTAATAACAGCAAGAGTTAAACTAAAACTTTGTTTAGGATCCTGAAGGGCAATACCAACAGAAAGAGCTCAGTGGAAAGATCTAGATGCAGATGGGAGGATAACATTAAAATGTACCCGAAACAGATACGGTGTATAGAGGTCGACTGGATAGAACTAGCTCAAGATAGGGATAGGGTGCAATGAGGTGGACTGGATAGAACTAGCTCAAGATAGAGATAGGGTGCAATGAGGTGGACTGGATAGAACTAGTTCAAGATAGGTATAGGGTGTAATGAGCTGGACTGGATATAGTTCGTTCAAGATAGGTATAGGGTGTAATGAGCTGGACTGGATATAGTTCGTTCAAGATAGGTATAGGGTGTAATGAGTTGGACTGGAGAACTTACTCAAGATAGGGATAAGTGACATAACTTTGTATATTCTAGTGTCTAATGCCATATTTTAAGTAGTTTTATAAATAATTATTGAGTAAAATTGATAAAGTTAAGGTCTAGATGAAATTTAACCTCAGTGTACGTGAAGGTAGAGTTTAAACCCCTTCAAGAAGAAACCACTCTCATTGCAACTGGGAGAGATTCAAACCCCGACAACACCTTCACCTTCAATCCACAATATATTATGTTGACATTTAGTTCCCATGCCAATCGGTGCAGTTTTCACTTTATTAATATTATAATTGATATTTAGTAATAAGTTTAGAAAGAAAACTAACTTGTATTAGTATTTGAATTGTCCCATTTATTTTTCCGCATGTTTCTAACCACTACCACAAGATAATGATCTACTCAGCTTTAGTTAATATTTGGAGAAGATCGTATTTCTGGCGCCAAAAGGTTGTCCTAAAGAGACGGGATTAAAATGCATAAGAAGCGTAGTCATGAACACAAATGAAATTACTTTAGTTAAATAAAATATTAATATAAGTATATATAAATAAACCGAACTCATTTAAAAGTATATCTATGTATAATTTCCCAATGTGTGTGTGTGTGTGTGTGTGTCTCTTTTTCCACACCCTCCAGAAGCCACTCTATGACCTAAAGTCTGTTCAGCATAGGAATTGTTTTCTGAAAGGCCTTTTTTCCTACCAGAAATCTATTATATTGTAGGATATTGGTAGGAAAAAAGACCATTCAGAGAATAATTCCTACCATGAATGGAGTATAGAAAGATGAAACTTTGCACTCTCTAAGTACAGCCATGGTACAAAATTTTGCAGACATCAACTTTTTAATCATTGTATTTTATTTAAATTGGTTTGCATTTATTTTATTTATTTGCGGTATTTAACGTGCACTTTCTAAACCGACTTGTTATATCAGCACATGAGAATTTCTATGAGCGAGAGTGAAAGGGCCTACCAATTTTCCCTTAAAAGGTATTTTCACATAACTTCAAGGGTTCTCTTTTATGCCACAATCAACATGGGACCGAAGGCTTTACTTCGCCTCCGAAGGAAGTTGTGCTACGAATTTTTAACGCCCAAGAAAAATCAGTCAACCCCAGCTGGGTCCGAGCTTACGAACATCGGGTCCTGAGGCGAGCATTTTACCCAAAGACCACAGAGTTCGACTAATTTGTTTACAGCCTTTAATGTATTAAATAACAGAATGTGGTGGTTTGCATTGTCAGCCTATATTAAAAAGATAATTTGCATCCTAATTAATTCTTTTTTTTTTAATTCTACTGACCGGCAAAATACTGAGTATTACTAGTAGTAGTATAAGTCACATACAGTCATATTTAATAAATGACAAAGTTTTAAAATATAGTTTTATGTTAAGTGCCCATATGTTTCCTTTATTAGAAACCTCTCATATTTTTGTTGCTTGCAGTAAATACAAAATGTTGTTTTCAGAATGTAAAATATATTTTTGATGGGTCTTATTTGACACCATTGCTTGTCCTGTAGCAATTAGTTAAAACTAAATTGAAATACAAGTGAGCTTATCTAAAGTTCTACATTAATGTGAATAGGAGATGTTTTTAATTTGTTTACCTTGTTTATATATTTATAAATACATATGGGACTCAAATAAATGTTTAAATATCTTGAATGGTCGGCCTCTTACTAACCAGTTTGTATATTTACATATTTACACTAATAGGGAGAGAAATAATAGGAGTAGAAACTCTAAATAATGTACCAGCATCTGCCTTCAGGAGAATCCGACCTAACACATCTAGGCGACGTTCTTGCATACCATATTTAAATCTACGTCCTCAGCATCAGCTAGAAATGGTAGCATCCATCTGATACAATGAAACTATAAATATTTGTTTATTTTATTCAAAAGAACCCGTCAGATCCAATTGTAAGTTAATCTCCCCATTCACATGGTGACTGGTACTAGCTAAGTGGTATATTATATCAACATCGATTTAACCTATTTAAAATTGCTGAAGAACTTCTTTTTAAGATTGCAAATGTTATTAAAATAATATGTTTGTTGTAATAAATATAATAGATTATATGGATTGTAGCTAAATTAATCTTTGTCAAAATGTTTAATGATTACAAAATATACTTCTCTGGTAAACTTGATTCCGTTTAAATATGTACAGTATATACTACGATAAATCTTTAAACAATTTTATAAACAACACAGTAATTTACCTATGTAAGTAACTCTACGCTGAGTCGGAAAGGCTAGTCATGATTAGCCAAAAGTCATGAATAAAATACAAGAAAGAACATTTAAATCGATAGAATAAACTTTAGACAAAGATATCACTCCAAATAAAACAAAAACGGATTTCAGGTTAAAAGAATGGAGAAAGGTACCAAGCAAAGGCGATATAAGAAATAGAAATGTATAAAATAGAGAAATAAAATGAAAGTGAATTAATGGAGGCCATAAAACTTCCACTAAGAAAAGGGCGTTAGGATAATAGCTACGGAACAACACAAACTGGGAAAAGTGTATTTGGAATTAAAGGCGTCCAAGTCCCAAAACTATTCTCCCTGCAGTATCCTATAAATAAATCTAAATAATTGTATTTAAATAGCTTACTTTGTATTTTACATTATAATTATGGTTTCTAAGAGCAACAAATTTTGGTGTTTGAGGATGTAGCCAGGTCCCAAAATGTAAGGGCATAAATTCAGGAAGATTTTAAAGGAGCATAATGAAGAATAAAGCCTGCTAAAAGAGATGGAGAAAGACAGAAGAAGTTATGGAGACTAAACCAAGGAAGGGAAGAAAGGCTTTTAACAGTGTATGCAATTATTTCTTGACTTGCCCAATGATTCTCTCTAATTAGACCTCCACCAGAGTAGACCACAAGCAAACAACCACTCCCTATGGTAATTAAGTCGAGGTTATAAATTTAAGTCCTTACTAGGTTGTTGTCAATGCCAACAAAATGCCGGCCAACGCATATGAGTGCTAAATTATAAATGGCACGCATTAACATTATTACGGTCGCACTTCGAGACAAGTTCAGGGGTTTGAGGGGGAAGATAGGAGAAAGTTTGCAGTACAGGCATGGCCATATTAAATATAAGACCAAAGAGCTTGCTCAGTTGTACAACTTTAGAAGAGTTGTATACTTCTTTCTACAATTTGAATATAGGACTGTATTTAAAAAAATAGTATTGGCAAACATTACTACGTTATTAAATTTTTTTAACATTTATATTGACTGAATATTACAGAATAGGCAAGTATTTTAAATGAATGATAAAATTTTTTTGGCACTCAAAAATGTTTAACTCTAAAAACAAATTTGTTTAATAAACCTAATAACATAAACAAACATTCCTTGTTTTGCTATTTGTTGTCAATTTCTTTGTAAATTTTGGTTGCTGCAGTTTTACGTTTTTCGCTTACACAATTGTGACACTAAACACATAGTATTTAAATTGCTAAGAATCTTGTGAAATTTTTTTTTAAATAATATTCACTAACTTATTTGCGTATAACCTAAACAGATAGTAAGATGCAGTGCTAGAACAAAATATTTCAATTTTATTTAAACGGATTATTTATTATTTTAATAGACCTTTTTCATGGATTTAATAATTTATTCATTATTTTGGTTTTTTTTAAATGATTAAGATAAATCAAATCAACAAGTCACACTTATAAAATAATTTAATAATGACCAGATCTAATAAAGCTGAATATTTATAGATATCAATCCTTTAATCCACTCTTCTTACAAATAAATAATAAAAAAATATACATATATTCAATTATAAATATACACAATTAAATATGTGTTATAGATATACATAATTTAATTTATAAATATATATATATAAATAAATATATAAATAAAACTGAAGCCTTGGCACCCTCTAATATTTGGAAACCAACTTTAGGTATTAATAAATATGTATTCCATAGTTGTTGAATTCATCAAACTATATGTTTTACCAAGATAAATTATGAACTATTAATTCTGTTTTACTATCTTTAATTATATTAAAGGGAAAAAAACTTATATGGAATGCATAAACCATGTTTATTTTAATCTATCTTCTCTATAAAAACAAGCAGCTATTGGAATGTAAAGGCTAGTAGGTATACATTAAAAATATATAACCAGCAATGTAATCTTGTTTTATTGGCGGGGAGATATGAATAGAACGATGTTCTCTGTAAAATTAACTCTCTAGAGTCAAAAACATTTTGCCTCACCTTCTTTACATTATTAAAATATGTAGAAAGCTCTACATGCGACAAGGTGGAAATTTTTAAATAACAAAGTAATGTTTCTTCGTGTTTAATACTCTACACATATAAATTAAATTCAATTTTGTTGGTAAAAGTAATCGATTATTATTATCTGAAGGGAAAATAATACAGAATTTTTATAATGATAAGTTTAATCACTGACGAAATGTTTATTTCAGATTCAATAAGTCCCTTTAATTTTTAATACAAATTGCCAACAAATGGTGGTACATATTGCATATATATGAATATCTGCTTTTATTTTAAAGGAACAATCAAGGTTTTTTTTTATATTGGATATATCATAGAAGATTACTATGAAGTTTCTTACCACAGTCACGCTATTTTACAGGTGATCTATAATTAGAGCCGACAGTTAGTTTTGTAATTGAATTTCATACCTTTTGCATGTGAAACTTTGCAATAAATTACCTTCACTGAAACACCCTCTTCCCCTCCTCTTTCCCAGGCACAAACACACTTTGAATACAAAGTATCTCATAATTCCAAGTCTCATCTAACAATAGTTCCGATAAAACTATTATTTAAATCAACATCAGTTGTCAGAAGCTCTAACACTTTAATCTCCTAGTTTTTTTTAATAGAGTCCAAATTACAGTTCAGGTTATACTCATATTTACATCTGCACTAATAACTTAGGATAAGGAAGGTTGAATTCATATAAGTCTACCTTTATTTGCGTGGAGGGAGAGAGGAAAAACAACCCTCAGAACTCCCGACCGGAATTATAATCCTAAGTTCCCTGTCGTCTTAATCTCAAGTTTGGTTTGCTAGAGACGGAGAGGTCATAGAAAGAATATCAAATGGGTTGAGTGAGGTGTTATTATTCTTAAATTATCTCTCACTTTCCCTCTACCACAAATTCTGGTACACTTCCTCAAAATTCTACCTTCCTCGTACATAACTTTTTTTTAGGATATACGCATATAGGCCTATAGTAATTATGTTAGGGGTTAGAAGGGTTGAATGTTGATTTGTTAGGGGCTAGAAGGGTTGAATGTTGATTTGTTAGGGGCTAGAAGGGTTGAAAGTTGATTTGTTAGGGGTGAGAAGGGTTGAAAGTTGATTTGTTAGGGGCTAGAAGGGTTGAAAGTTGATTTGTTAGGGGCTAGAAGGGTTGAAAGTTGATTTGTTAGGGGTGAGAAGGGTTGAAAGTTGATTTGTTAGGGGTGAGAAGGGTTGAAAGTTGATTTGAACCTGCTGTTTCGTGAGATGAAAGCAAAATTAAAATTTATTGAAATCCATCTTTAGTAAAACCTAACTGGAAACGAACCCTGAGCTCCCCAACCATTGGTAGTCCAGTCTATTTCGATATTTAGGCCTATATTTTGAGAGTGACACCTTATACCATTCATGGCTCACGTGACACAAAATGCTACCAAAATGAGAAATAAAAATTAACCATTGACCGGATAGGAAATCTAATACAATTATTGAAAGCCTATTAAAAAGATAATTCTAATAGGGTTCATGGATGTACTTTTTTTTTACAAAATAATTGTATTTTAAAGGTATACAACAGGAATAAATACTAACATACAACCATGAAAATAGGTAAGAAGTATTGTTTTAATGAACCCATATTTACAGTCCATTTACAGAGAAAGGTAACAGACAAGTCTAACCATAAAAAAATTACACTTTGGCCCTATTATGGGCTACAACATAGTGTCACCTTTCATGGTGAACGGAGTGTACATAGCAATACTGTGTTTTAAAGGGCTCTAAATATCCTATATATATCATGTTCCTCTGAAACAAATATAATTTGGGCACACAATTATATAAACATACTTTTAAAACTATCCATAATCGTTCAAGCTAAACTATAAACACCACAGATGGAAAGGCGCCAGTTTAATTTGAGCTAAAATCAATAAACAATACACGATAAGATTAAATTAAATTATCAATTACAGTGTATATTCATATTTGTATTTGATTTGTGGATCCAGATCTGTAAGCCTATAAACAACAGGTTTAGTTGATTGAAATTTGTATGATAAGCGTTTTGCTCTATTTATTATATAGAATGTTCTAAATCTCTCTCTCACACACACACACACACACACACATATATATATATATATATATATATATATATATGTTTCACAACATAGAAATAATAGGCGATAGGATTAAAATACTATTAGATATTAGTAACACAAAAGAGTAGTCAAAGATTTTACTTTTTTCAACCTGAAAAAGACAAGAAATATTAAAACTGGAATTTCTCAAGAGGGGTTAAAATAAAATAGAATGGGTTAATGTATGTTTTTTATGATTAGTTAAAGTATGAATAATTAATAAGCAGGGGAATATACAAATTTGTATAAATAAGATAATATATGTTTTTCTATATTGTTATAGAATGAGATATGTTTATAGGTAGTATACCAGATCATATATACACTTTTTAACACAAATAAATGTTTAATAATAAGTTTTCTTGAATTTCAAGGCACCTGCAGAATGAGTTATTTGAATATTACTAGCTTTCACTTAGTTTTATATACATATTTACTTACTTAGGTAATCAATAGTTCATTGCCGCACTTAAAAAATTACGACACCTATCCCTATTTTGAGCTAGTCCTATCCAGCCCACTTCATTATATCATATCCCTATCTTGAGCTAGTTCTATCCAGCCCACTTCATTATATCCTATCCCTATCTTGAGCTAGTTCTATCCAGCCCACTTCATTATATCATATCCCTATATTGAGCTAGTTCTATCAAGCCCACCTCATTATATGATATCCCTATCTTGAGCTAGTTCTATCCATCCCACCTCATTACACCCTATCCCTACCTTGAGCTAGTTCTATCCAATCCACCTCGTTACACCCTATCCCTATCTCGAGCTAGTTCTATCCAGTCCACCTCATTACACCCTATCCCTATCTTGAGCTAGTTCTATCCAGTCCACCTCATTACACCCTATCCCTATCTTGAGCTAGTTCTATCCAATCCACCTCATTACACCCTATTCCTATCTTGAGCTAGTTCTATCCAGTCCACCTCATTACACCCTATTTCTTTATGGTTCATTCTAATGTTATCCTCCCATCTCCCTCCAGGCTTCCCCAATTGTCGCTTCCCATTGGGTTCGCCAGTCAATATCCTGAATATGGTTCTAGACTCTTTAGTTCGTCCTACCCACCGTAATTCGCGAGATTTGGTTATGCTAACAATGTTTTGTAATAAGTACAGGGTATGTAACTCATCAATATATAGCCTACTCCATTTCCGAGTATCATAATTTCATTTAGGACTAAACAACTTACTAAGCGACTTGTTTTTGAACACCATAAATTTATTTTTGTGATCTAAGATAAGAGGCAACGTTTCACACCCAAAGAGGACCACCAGTAAAATTATTGTTTTCTATATTTTTAGTAGTTTTACATTCACATTCTGAAAATAAATGTGTATCGTAATATCAATCCTGCATTGTAGATTATAATACTTCGAATAGAAACCTACGCATCATGATAAGCATAACTCAAAGCTAAATAAGATGGTGTTTACATTTTAAACGCGTACAGCCTGTTGGGAGAGTATATAGGTCTAGTTAGACTTAGAAATATTTTTCTAAATAAATTAAATTACTATCATAAAAAAACTAAAATAATATATACTATTTTTTACAATTTTTTTTTTCTAATCAATGTATATTTTTTTGGTAAAAACAATACAGTTGAAAAATTACACCTATGTATTGCAATCAAACATAGAACCATTGACTTTGAGAGTCAATACTCTACTATTCATCCTATCTAATGGTCCTGTGTTCTGGTGGTCTAGGGGTAAGGTGTCAAGACCTCTGTGCTGGGTGTCCGGGGTTCAGTCCTCGGTACCGACACAGATTTATCTGATTGCCAAACCCTTCCTTCATCTCTGACAAGACGTGTATTAGTCACAGCTTGTGAATGTGTGGAATACCAGGCCTCCACCGTGGTTCGGATTCCACGTTAAACTGTAGGTCCTCCATTTCATCTCACAATACATTATACCATTACACATTAGCGTAAGTGCGTGTAACCCGAATGGGTAGTAAGACGCGGTGCTAATAATAATAAAAATAATAATAAAAATATAATAATTCTATTCTCGTATCGAGGATTTTTTTTCTATCATATATTTTATTTCAAAAAACTCTTGATAACCAGTTAAATGTACAGGGTGTTCGGAAATTTAACGCCCACAATACACACAAAGTTTGTATGAACCAAAAATAACACAAAACCCCTACACACATCCGGTAAACTATTCTGCCATGCTCCAAGATGCTGAGGTGTGCAGTGCCACACGCCTGCCACCTATGCAACTTATTGTACATACATGCTTGCAGCTCTGCTATCCCGGCGCGGTACGCTGAAACTGTGATCACAATTTAATGGTAATAGCGTAGGTTTCCGGATGTAAGTGTACAGGGATTTTGTATCACTATTGGTTCAAACAAGCTATATGTTCAGTTTGGGCTATGAGTTTCCGAGCACTCTGTATAGTACATACTATTTGAAATCAATTTATACTTAGGCGCTAGAATAGTCAAGAGCATAAATTCAAAAACGCCATAAGGCAAGTGGATTTAACGTTAACCATTTAACTTTAATAAAGATTCAATCCTTTTTGAAATATATACGGTACTAAGGATATTCCTAAAGGATATTTGACGATTCAAGACTCAAAATAGTTTGATTTAAAATAATGGTGCAGCATCCCAGTGGAGACTATTCAAAAGCTGTATGAATCTATTCCAAGAAGGATGTAATATGAATTAAATGCAAATGGTGAACTAACCCCGTATTAAAATGAGTTTTAACTCATAGTGCCGTATACAATAACTTGACTAAGTCGAGGCTAAGTGAACCCTAGCGTGAGTTTGCTTGCGTCACGATAGGTTAAAAAGTAAGAGTGATATTGTTCTGCCTATATAATAAAATCATTGTTAGAAACATTTCATTATGTTAATAATTGGATTGCCTTTTTTGTCTTCCACATATATTTATATAAAAAATGTATATCAGTTTAAAATATTAAATATAATATTTACGTGTGGTAAAACTATAAGGCAATATGTAAGGATAAGGATATATGTATGTTTGTTAATATCGCTAGTTTTATTACTTTTAGATAACTAATAGTAATTTAGGCAAAATAGAATACAAATTAATATATATATATATATATATTATGTCTCAGTATTTTCGTATTTATTGACTATTCAGAGTAGGCCTACTCACGTCCATTTAAGATTTTGCCTTTATATATATATTTACTTTTATGATTGTATTTATTGTTATGTTTATTTTTAGTGTGCCATAAAGCACACATGGTATGTTGTTATGCTGGCAGCTATGTATTGTACTATCAAAGTTATAAGAATTTTGTTTGGATCACTTTTTTTTTGCCTAAGGGTGTATATAAAGTATGACGTCACCGCGCGCTCTTGAACTCTGGGCCCACCGAGTGTAAGCTAGAGAGCAAGGTCACCTGGGCCTCTAATTTTGAAACGTGCGAGTAGCGATTCGCTAGCGTATTTCTCCCATCTCGCACACAATCTCGCAAACCCCTAATTTTGAAACTTCTGCGCTGCGAAAACTGACGTCACACGATCGAATAGCGAGCGGATTCTACTCGCCAGCCAAACACCGTGCGAGAGAAGCTTTGTCTATCGAGTTGGCAGTAAAATAACAAAATGGATGCCATCCCCCTCTTCGGTTGCAGCTTTCTGAGAGTGATTTAGTTGAAATAAACCTACCACTGTACAAAATAGGTTTACAGAAGGAAAAAATATGATTGCTTTGTACACTTTATACAATCCTTCAATAAAAATATTTGTTTGGGTGAAAATATAATTATATATTCTAAATTTTTCAATTTTACTTAGCCGTCAATTTGGCTGAGTCGGTAGAGTGACCGTCTCATAATATAGAGTTAGCGTGTTCAAATCTTGTCAACCCCAACTCTTTATTTTTATTTATGGGACTTTAAACTTTAATTTTAAAGTATCGTATTAGTAAGCATATAATTTGTTTTAAATATTTTTTATAGAAGTATACAAGGTATTTGAGCCTGCGTAAACTAACATAATAGTCCTTAAAAATAATTTAAAAAGGTAGTAAATTAAAAACGGTAGGCCCACATCAGAGTCTAAGATATACATTAATTTTGAAATTTTGTATGTAGGTGATTATTTAAAATTAAATTAATGGGTTTTATGACGTAAAAATGTACACATTTTAAAATAAGGCTAAGCAAGCTAATTATTATTCTAATAATAAAAATCTTTAGGGTATATTTATGTTTAAAAATAGAGGCGAAAATAAAATATTTTATTGAATTCTAATTACTAAAAAGTGATTTGAGTTCAGACAAAAAAAAAAATTAAAATATCTCTACTTGGGGTGGGATCGAACTCGTGGTAGATTGATTGAGAATCAAGCACGCCACCAAGTGTGCTAAAGTGAACATTATATGTAAGAACGGTTTTACATATACTGATATAACTTGGAAATTTTTTGAGACAACAAGCGTGGACGTATACAAAGGGAAGATGGTTTCCTAATAAAACAAAACAAATCGTTTTATATGATGCACTCAATACAATAATAGTGTTTACTTTCAGTTACGTATCTTGTATAATGGCGTGTTGTGGCATCTCATCACCTCAATCCTTTGGCACACGTCATGGTTTTACAGTGTTTTCGGATTGAAAACTCAGTCGCAAGCGAAACAACACTACACCGACTCGCACGACAGTAGAAACCTTTCAAAATTAGCTCTGTTTTAGTACAGCCTGCGATTTGCGAGTTCATGAGTTGCGAGTTATCTCGCAAGCGAATATTTCCGCAAGTTTCAAAATTAGGGGTCCTGGTCTGCCCTCTAGCGCCACACACGGCGGGCCCAGAGTTCAAGAGCGCGCGGTGACGGTAGAATGACGTCATAATCTATACAGTGCTCGGAGATCACACTATCGGTCCACTAAGTATTCATTAAACTTCTTGCATACCACCCTAAGTCTGATTATTATAGTAAGCCTGTTATTTTAAAAGTGGAAACTAATGCTGCCTAAATGGTGGAAAAAATATTTCGATAGTATTTACATTCTTAGACCATTTAATTGATAATGCAAACATAAATTATACAGTGATTCATAAGAAGATATTTTTGAAAGTTTTTGATAATTTTTAGGTGAACTTTATAAATAGAAAACCAAATAAAACAGATTTTTAGAAGGCTACATTTTAGGGACATTTAATCAATTCTTTGTTTGCATTATTTTGTTTAACTCACTTAACTTGACTTATTTGATCACCTAAGACGTCAGTTTTGATATTTTCTTGGTTGCAATGACAAGATTGGTGAAAGTTCAAATCTTAGCAATGTAAATTGGAGATAATTTTACAGATGTTTTTTTCCCACTCTCCAGGCTGAGTAAGGAAAACGTCTTCTAGAATAGACCCTTCCATCCACCCCTATCTCATTTTCAAAATCAATCCACTAACTAACCTTTTTTTTAATTTCAAATCCATTAAATAGTCACTAATCACTTTACCAAAGAGAAGTCAGACCAGTTAGTTTCGTGATCAAATAAATATTCTCTGAAATTTCAAGTAACTTGACTGAGAAAGCAAATATACCAGAGTTACTGATTTTTACTCTTTCCGTAAATTTATTTTTCTGTTATTTCAAACTACCTTCCTTTTATTCTTTCCAATATTAAATGGTTTCCCACTTGAATAAAATTCATTTGGCACCCACAGCTACATAGATAAATCACAAACTAATGATTAAAAATGTATTATTCAAACATATTTTGAAACAATTCACAATAATTGTTGATAATTAAGTCGATTATATCTTAGAGTTATACTCTTTGAGCCAAATAACATAGTAGAGTGCAATTAATAAACACAATTTTTCACTAAACATTCACTCGCCGAATTCGTAACAGGAGAAAGGTATAATTTAACGTTCAAGACTTTTTATGTGTTTTCTCCATATATGTGGATCTATTAGATATATCTTTGCTTACCCAAGGAATGTAAAGAGATAGCCCCTTTTATACACTGGGCGTTTGGTTTTAATCTTCCTTTGGTCAAATATTAAGCGTTCTAGTGTGATTACAAATTAATATTTTAGTAGTATGATTAAGATTTGATGCAATAAGAGAATATCATCTATTTTTTAATGGTATTGATCAATATTACTTACTATATGGTATTAGGAACTCGAAAGCTCATTACCACATTTACAAAATTATGCCACCTATACCTTTCTTGAGCTAGTTATATCCAGTCCAGCTCATCTAGTTCTAGCTCACTACGCCGTATCTACTTCAGGTACATTCTAATATTTCTTTCATCTGCGTCTAGGTATTCCCATTGGTCTCTTCCCATTGAGTTTGCCAATTAGTACCCTGGACATGGTTCTAGTTTCTTCCATTCACGCTGCATGTCCTGCGCACCATAATATTCTAGATTTGATTATCCTAACAATGCATTGCGAGGAGTACAAGGTATGTAACTCATCATTATGTAACCCCTAATCTCTCGTATCTTAATCCCTCTTTGACCAAATATCTTCCTAAGTAACTTGTTTTCTAACAACCTAATTTGGTTCTCATCATGTACGGTAATAGACCATGTCTCATACCCATAATAGAGAACAACCAGTAAAACTATTGTTTTCTATTTTCTCATTTATATATTCCTTGACCTAACCTACTTGACTTAACCTACTAATCGAGTAGTAGCATGAATTTCCTGAATGTATTTTTTTCCTCATTTCCACTCTAATATCGTTATTGCTAGTTAAAATTGTTGCAAATATTCCCTCATTAAACGTGCCAAATGATATTTTCTTCGTAGTAATATCTAAATTGGTGTTCTCTCTGTGATCATATACCAGGTCTTTTTAGCGTTCACTTCTAAATATTGTTCTTTTGAATCCTAATACGCCTGTGGCCTGGTGTTAGGGCTATAAACCAATTGAAAGTTAATATTACAAGCTTCACACCAATTCAGGAACCTATATATAGCCTTAAGCCTACCCTTCTTCATAATTATAAACTGATCTATATTAACTTCTCAACTATACTAATATTTCTAGTAACTTTAACTATCGGAATATACCATGAATGATTACAAGGAATGATTAAATGAGAAAATTAAATAAATCAGGATTATAGTTAAATATAAGATTTGAATTGCATACAAAAAATATTGAGTTTATCAATTTATCTTGAATAAGAAGTGATCAATCACAATTAGTTTATAGTCTTAACCTGTTAAGGTGGGTCAGAAACTTTTATTTTATAAATGAAGACATTTAACTCGCACTTTACAACTAACTGATTATTTCACCATACAACTTACGAACTAACTTAATTCTAGAGCTTATAGAACGCGCAGAATCTTAGTACTTAGACCAGTACTATGGAAGGAAAGATACCAATTTCACTAATAACACATTTTTCGGTCATGTTTGGAATCGAAAGTGGTCCCCTTAAAGTAGATATGTAGGGAACACTTGCTATGGACAGTTTTTGTGCTGTTTTTATAGCAAAACTTTTTGTTTGTTGCCAAGGTAAGTAAAATACTGCTTAACTAGTAACATAGAATTTAATTTTGTTCACACGCTGACCTCAACAGTTGTTGAATATATGTCAAGGATGTCCTGGAATTTAATGACAACTGTTTCTCTTCATTTAAAATATTTGTCATTTAATACCTCCATGCTCATGATAGTAGTCAACAACTCTTTATATCATCATGTGTAGAAAATTAAACACTGTTTCTACTGGAGTAATAATAATGATCGTAAATAATGCTTTGTTATAAAAATTGCAATAAAATTTTCCCTGTCTCGAGCTCATTAAATCCTCACCTCAATCTAGTAGGCAGACGTGCTAACGACGGTGCTAAAACGCAGAACTATCTTTATTGTTTAGGGCCACTATAGTTCTTTTCTTATCATACCGCTTGAAGAACAGGTGCTTGTTGTTTGAAGGGCTAGGTATTGGGGAAAAATGGGAGGTCACGAAATTTAAAGATGAACTATCGATTTTTCAGAATGTATACAGCTCATTTACTGCCGAAGAGAATCTTGAAATAAGGAAAAATAATAAAAAAGGAAAAATATATATATCTAAAGAGAAAAGAGGAAATGCCTGGTATAGAAAATTTAAAGACAAAAATATTTTATATTGTGTGGTTAATTTTGGCCAGTTAACGACTTCCATCCATCTTCAAGCAAAAATTCAACTAAGTCATTTTTTTTTATTTTTTTTTTCGTTTAGTAGGGAGAGGGTGGGTGGGATGGGGGGGCACGGGGGACGTAGGGGGGCGGGGGCTCTACTTTGCCGCTTCTCTTACTCTCTTTCTGTCTTCCTTATGCCTGCCTTGTGCTAGAACGCGCGACGAGATGTAAATTAACATTCTATGAATATAATCTCCATTTCCCTTCCAGATTTATGGGAGGGTGGCCGTTCTTCCCCATAACCCCTTTCTCACTTTATTTCTCTCTTTCTCTTTCTCTCTCGCACTCACTCGCTAACTACTTTACTTTCTCGTTCTCTTAGTAGCATCAAATTCTTGATTTCTAGCTTCCTTGTTAGTTTCTTACATTCTGTTAAAAAGGATGAAGAGAAAGGATATGGTATTTAAATGTTTGAGAACAAAAGAATTTAAAAAAAGAATCTTAATAAACTAATAGGGAGTGATATTTATTTTTATCTAAACCAATATTTCAAATTTTAACAGACACAGCGAAATATTCTAAATTATAAAACCACCTCAAATTGACTTAATAATAATAATAATAATAATAATAATAATAATAATAATAATAATAATAATAATAATAATTATTATTATTATTATTATTATTATTATTATTATTACTATCAAAAAGGATTTTATTCCTCGTCAATAAATAATATTCATATTATTGGATATTTTAATGCTCTTATTGAGGAAATTTAATAGTAACATATACTTAAAAGTGCCTTTCTAAATTATTTACTATTTATTTATAGATAGTTAAAATGAAACTCCTTTTTATTTAAGTAGTTAAGAGAAAGAAATAAGAAAAGTTTTTTCTTTATTTCTAAACTGTAAGTATATTTAACAAATTAATAACTATCACACACGCCTCGGTGGCCACGAGGTCTAGGGCGCTACACTCACAGTAGACTAGAATGCCATTGGCGGGGAGATAAAGGTTCTAATCTCTGTCACATGTACAGAGGTTGTATTTCAAAACGGTTTTTCAATCTCTCTTCAAGCAAATGTGGGTACACTTCCTATAAATATAGCCTTCGTCGTCCCTCCTAAAACCACCAGCGTAAATAGTACATAAACATATCATACAAATGGGTGTTAAGACGCGGTGCCAGAAATAAAACCTTTGAAATTCAAGTATTTTTTGAAATTTTTATAAAAATTGAGCCTTGGTCAGTTAAATTTATTAAAATATGATTCAATAGCTATTTTATTCACTAATTATTTGTTTAAGAGAAAAATTGTGAATGAATTATTTAGTATGGTTAGTATAAATTATCACATTTAGTAAATTTATTACTAAACTAGTCTCCTTGAATAATTCCCAGCAAATATTTGGAGAGTTTCTTTTAAATATGAATATTAAAATTAATATTTAAAAAAAATCACGTTTTATCTTTATAAAACAAGACTTTTTTTATACTTTACTTTTGTAAATGCGTCTTAATACCCATCGGGACCAAACGCATATATTAAATAATTTCCTAGGGACTAAAAAAATATAGATAAAGAAAATGTATACGCATTTGGATGGAGATTGAGGAAAATCATTTAGAAAGTCTAGAAGCCTCAACCCTATTTTAATCAAGACCTCCACAATGATATAAAATAAAAATAAAACACTTTAACTTTCATACCCACCAATACGGGATTTTTCCCTCTAACATAACATTAGCTACAATATTAATTCTAAACATTGATAATATTTTAGATAATTATTTAGCATAGAAAAATTAAACATATTTATAGTAGCTATAGATGTGCTATGAACTAGGTAGTAATGTGTTCATATTTTGAACATTTGAATCCACAATTTAAAGTTATTTATTTGATAGCTATCCAATCGGGTATAATTTTATCTGTCAATAATGCCTAATCTTATTCCCTTGCTTTCATTGGGTAGTTCCTCTATAGACTTATTATTTTTAAATGTATTTATCTCCTTAAAATATCGTGGAAATAATACCGCAATATCATCCTTATACTCTCTACACAAAATGGATGTTACCAAACACGTAGGTGTATACAACTAAATGTATTACTTGAGGTAATTTGGAGACACTCAGGAATGAACATTGCAAGCTAGTGTCTAAAGAGATCTCCCTGGATATTAAAAAGTCTGTATTGATTCACCTATTTAAGTGGAAAAATTGTAGTTAGTAGCTTTAGCTTTCTTTTAATGTTATAATTCTCCCCTGCTCCGCTTTCCTCCAGCCCTTTCGCTTTTACCCATAGGAAATATGACAGTTTACCTGGCACAATGTTTCCATGAAAATACCGTACAAATATTTGAGATATCTGAATATTACGTGTTTTGTACAAATTATTAATAGGTGTGGGTTTTCCCCCTTAAGGCATATAGTTTTACGAGAATCTTTTTAGCTGTGCAAACCTATTTCTAAGAACTAAAGAGGTTAAACGTAATTTTTTTAAATAGATTATCTATTGATCTATTTTTTTATATACATAGATGGACAGATATACAAGCAGGTGAAATGGACGTTTATCTCTTATAGTTTAGTTTTGTCAGTGATGGAGATTTCTAGAGTTTTGAATTTCCCACCAGTTGTAGTGATTTTCCCCCCCTAAATTGTTTCCCACTGACCCTCCAAGCGAATTTTCAAAATATTTTCTTAACAACACCATCCTTATCCCTAATTTATTCATGTAAATAAAAGCTTACAGGAAGTAGGACGCTGTGAAAAAATTAATTTACACTAAAACTAAGGATTTCCATATGCGCTTTCAGAGCATTAGTAACACCTGATTAGCCATTAACTTAACCTAAAACAGAACAGTTAGACACGATTACTAAATCCTACAACCAATGTATCCGTAGTAAATTAAAGTAATTAACAAATCCTTTTTCTTCTTTTAAGAGGCATAGCCCTAGTTCAAAACAAGTTGTTGCCCTTTACACGTAGACCTCCCTTTCTTGTTCCATGCCAACGTGTATGGAAGGTAGTTGGGAACATAATAGTTCCTGTTCCAAACGCAACCAAACGGGAAAGAAACACCAATTCTTGCTTTCGTCTTAAAAGCCTAATATCTCTCTCGGACTCGTTACGTCATTATGTAAGAAGTGAGAGTGGCTAGAGCTAAGAAACCCAACAAGAAACAAAAGAAAGTCTCCTAGTTGATGAAAATCTCGAGGCTGGGATTAATCTCGATTGAGTGTTGAGTCTTCAGATACCCAGCCTAGAACAAGAGACGAATCTTGGAGCCTAAAGAGGATGACGTCATATGTCCCCGTTACTCCAATACCTCTTGTTAAGGTTAGGTGACTTAAGGTCAATATTTTTTTTTTTTCAGGTTTTAGAGAGAAAATTTTTTTTTGGACACAGATAAAATATTGCTTTCGTATATTCGCATTGTTTAATAATCTATAACCTGCCTCGGTGGCGTAGTCGGTTAATTCGCCAGTCGTGTTCAGATAGACCACCGAGGATGAGGAGATCGAGGTTCGAATCTAGGTCGGGTGAACTGGGGGTGTTTTTTCCTAAATTGTTTTTCACTCTCCCTCCACGTAAATGCGGGTTCACTTCCTCTAAATTCAACTTTACCGATTCCTAATCCATTTGTGTAGTTATTACTTAACCGTATAATCAAAACGGGTAGTAAGACGTGGTGCTAGATAATAATAATTTTCTACACATCATATCAACAGTTCTCGGACATTTGTCATTGCGATCCTGAAATTTGATGATAACGTTTATCTTCATTTAAATATTTTCCAAAAAAATAGTGAATTTTTTAATTATATAATCGATAACCTTCTAGACCATCATCACCATCAATGAATGGGCAGTTTGATATGGAAATGATACCACTGGCGCATTCACAAATCCTACATAAGGAGGGTTCAAACCACTACATCCTCTCCTGGACGAGAACCAAATACGACATTTCCTAGCGAATGTAACAGTCTACGTGCAATTCTCAGATTCCGTCAAACTTTCATCGAGTAAAATCAGACTGGTATAAAGCTCCAGATGATTGAAATAACACAATTCCTCCCGAAACAAAATATCCTATCAGGGATTTGAACTAAAACAAAATGGGGTTAACAGACATTTAATAACGTCATATAGTGTCAATGACCACAGTGAGGGGAGTGGAGCGAGGGGAGAAGATTACATCGTCGGGGAAAACCCAGGGAACGAAGGGGGAAATAGTACTGGGAATGTTACAATACTATCTCATTCCAAAGTGTATAAAAAAGACACCCTTATTACTTTAGAGTGCCATGTGTTGAGTATTTTTTTCTAATCACCTTGTCTCATTATCTGTTCGATTTAAACGTATATAATAAATTAATCAAATGGGACAGGGATGAGTAAAAAAGCTTTTAATAGGTATTCTACCAACACTTGCGTGGAAAGAAAGGGGGAAACCATTTTGGAAAAATCACCCAACCAGAATTAGAACCCTGATCTTCCCGTCATCAACAGTCTAGTAAAGCACAAGAGTGACGAATTAGACCATTCAGCCAATGAAGCGGTTTGTAGAAAATTAAAATAAATGCACTGGTATCTACAGAAGAAATATTTGATTCTTTTCGGCCAAAAAATAAATAAAAATGTTTTTTGTTAAAAGCCCTTTAAGAATATTGAACTTAACTCTGGTTCGTTTCCACCCCACCTTAAATACCACCTTTCTTCTCTTTACATCTTATTTATATCAAGCTCTACTCCTGCTCCGTCTCTCTATTTGATGAATTAGCTACAATTTGCTGCGCTGTACCAACACTGACATGAATTTTAATTCCAATTTTTTTTCTCCTCTCTTCTTATGACTCATTCCAGTGTTCTCTGATGATGTGCAGACCAAATGGAAGCCATTTCTTAATTACAGAAAAAGAGAAAAAAAAAATAGCATCGAAATACTTTTTAGAGAAGACTTTCTTCTGTTTTCTTTTCCAGTTTTTTTTCTTTTTCCCTCTCTTTGCTATGTTTCTTCCATCCCCCTATCCCCACCACCTCTTTTCTGTATCCCTCAAAAAAGTATAACTTCACAGGAGCCCCCGAAAATGTTGGCCACCTGAATGTTTCCGTTGATCGTAAAAAGCAACTGCATAGTGTTGATACACCTTTGAGTTACATTAAACGGTATGAATAATATATATTCGCTTTTACTATTCCACACCCACAAAAATACATAACATAGCTCAAGAGAAAAAAACCTTGCAAAAAAAAAAACTTTCATCCTACTTGTAAAGTCGAATGGGCATTTTAACGATATACTGAGTCTGTTCGAATGTGAATGGGTATCAAAGTATATAACCCTTCGAAACTAAAGAAAGGTCACGTCTATAAATTTTATTTCATGACCGCTATACTTTTTCTTGTGATCAATATCATCCACTTGTTCATAAAGAAAGAGTTTCTGTATGTTTTGTACTCAGCCTTAGTATAAACGTTAACTGGTTGGTCTGAATGACTTAAAATATTTGATTCAATATTTTACTCTTTTAAGTTTTATGGAATATAATATCAATATATAGAAAATATTACATATAGTAGGGACCCCATAACCGCGGGTAGTACGTTCCTAGATCCACCACGGTTACGTGAAACCACGGATAATACAGTTAGAGCCCCCATAACCGCGGGTAGTACGTTCCTAGATCCACGACGGTTACGTGAAACCACGGATAATACAGTAGAGCCCCATATCCACGGGTATTACGTTCCTAGATCCACCACGGTTACGTGAAACCACGGATAATACAGTAGAGCCCCCATAACCGCGGTTAGTACGTTCCTAGATCCACGACGGTTACGTGAAACCACGGATAATACAGTAGAGCCCCCATAACCACGGGTAGTACGTTCCTTAGATCCACGACGGTTACGTGAAACCACGGATAATACAGTAGAGCCCCCATAACCGCGGGTAGTACGTTCCTAGATCCACCACGGTTACGTGAAACCACGAATATTACCAACATATTTTATAACTTGATATTCATGTAACATACATAAATACGGCAAAGTTCAATTGATAAATTATTCACAGTAAGACATTACCGACATTAAATAAATTAATAAAAATAATAATAATAATAACGTATACTGTACACTACAGTGTTCTTACTATTCTCCAAGATTCTTATCGCGGCAATCACTGATTATGATGATGGTGATATAATATGATAGTACGGCCGGTTCTCGCTTGGCGCGTGGTTTGAACCTTATTAAACTATTTTTCTTTGATTAGAAATAAAATCGCACGGTGATAAACAGCGGTTAACTGAAACCGTGGATACAGAATCAGTTGATAAAGGGGGGGGGCTTACTTTAATTATTTAAAATTATCTTAGACTGAGCCCGGCAATTTTTTGGGCCTTGATGTACTCATAAACTTACCAGAGCTCCCGTGGACACCCATAATAGTTTATCCAATATATATTTGACTCTTTTTTTTCTATACGTCTCATAGGTAATCATTAAATTCAACATTTCTTCAAATTCTGGTGTTCCCACTCATCTATATCAAAATTATAGAATAGATAAATTGTATAATTTAATTAAAAAAAATATTATTTTCCAATGACATTATCAATTACAACCGATTCAGGTAGTTTTGCTCACAAACCTATATTTTTTAAGTACTCGATATATTTTCCTACTTGATCGACTGAGAACTACCGTAAGATTGACCAATTTAAGTCTACTGGTCTAATATAACAAATACATTATTAGCTACACTAAAAATATATATTTTTACTTTCTCTCTATCTTACAGGTAGAGAAAGTATGGTGATCGTCAAAAAAATCGAAATCGAGATTTTGATGAATTTTGACGTTTCATGACTCCCTGAATCCGAAAAAGTTGTTTTTGAATTTCCGTCTGTCTGTCTGTCTGTCTGTACCTCCAACT
>CABFWB010001734.1:34966-66595 GCA_902151455.1 Timema bartmani | reverse complement strand
CATTGTATATTATTTTATGCGTGTTCTTATGTGGAGTGGTGATGATACAATGTACATTATTCCGTTCAGAAATCTTACGAGTTTATAGAAAGAGAGAGAAAGTCTGTGCGGTGCGCCGTACCATTTATTTTATAGAACTAGCTATAGCTTTTTAAGAAATCGTCTTTATTGATGTTTACATACTTTTGAAACATTCGCTTAGTCACAAAATTGTAATTTAGGAATTACTAAAATTTATAATAAATTTTAAAATACCTAAGTGACTTTTATACTAATCTTATTTACAAATTATAAGTGTAGTAAATACTTTATTATAAAATTAGAACAAACACAAATATTTATTAATAAGTTAACAGCTTTATTAAAACTTTTTAGACGTGTTTATATTCTATCAGTCCATAGTTTGGAATAATGAATATTTCAAAATAATTTTAAGTATTAATTTACACAAGTTGGCCGTAACATATAAAATAAAATCCATAAATTAATTATTAAGAAACGACTAGCATAATTTCAACTAAGTTTGCATTGTAATATATAGTTTCAGTAATAATCATATCACATACAATTTAGTTTGTATTCACTACAGATTCATATAATGGTCTTAACAAAACTAAAGTAGTTTCATATTTAATTTAGTATCTTGAATCTATATACAATATTTACTCGTAAACAAAAAAAAAAATCAAGGGTCTTTAAAGATTTTATTGTATCTTTTTTATTTTATCTGTAAGCTAATTTATTTTCATTTCTGGAATCTTTTAAATTTGCTTTGAAACTAAAGTTTATCTGACAAAACATATTCAAATGATGACCTACTTCCAGGCTGTATTGTTAAAATTTTGTTTAGCGATCCAAGAGAAACATCTTTGAGCTAAGCTTTTCCGTATCACGTGTCTATTATTGTATATAATCTTTAATTATGTCATGTTTCAATCCAAAACTAAATAATTCAAATGACATACATGCACAATTTTCATACGACACTGATATAAATGGTACTGTGCACCGCACAGAAATTCCCTCTTTTTTATCTCAGCAAATAAATATTCACTAAAAGCTCATAATTTGTATGAAATAAAATAATCTACATTGTTACATAAACACTCCATCAAAGAGCTAGATGAAATTATACACACTGTTAAAGAAACATTATGAAAGAGGAAATTCTCTCTCCAGTGCATAACAATCAATTTCACATTTCAAATAATTGAATAAAATAAATAAATATATATATATATAATTATGTATTTGCTTATGGATCAGAAATTATTTGTTTGATAAAATTATATGTATCAATTAAAAGATTTAATTTTTAATATTACTATAACTTTATTAAATACGTCATTCAGTATTTCAAGCAATTTCGAATATATTAAAATTAAAATTTACTGTTTATGTAAAATACCCTTAAAGTAATTTTCATGAAAAAACGAGAATTTCAATTCTGTTCGTAGTGTTAAACAAGGCTTAGATACCAAATTTAATCATAATCGCTAGAATGTTTTTTTAAAGAAAATTGATTTCCCTCTTTGCCCTTTAGTGAACTACCCTTAATTTTAGGGTTCAATATTTAACTTCAAAATTCCTCGGGGGAACCCTATAAAGACCCTGGATACCAAGTATAAGCTTGAACGGTAGAGTGGTTTAGGCTGAAGGTAGAGATACAGATGACGTCACGAAAACAACTTTTTAGGTAACAAGGGCTCATTAAACGTAGACATCTATCAAAAAATTGAGTTCGTTTTTTTTTTTTTACGATCACAATACATCTATCTACTAGAGGTCAAGATAAACGTATAAAAGAATTATAAAAACATATGGTATTCTATTAAATGTTACCTGTAAGCCAAAGGTTAAACTTTCGTACATTCAACCTTCCCCTTCACCCCCTCACCCCCCAATAAAAATGATTTAGTCCTTTGTTGGGTTGTTGAAATTAAATATTCAGCTAGGTGTATACACAAAATAGCAAAGAGAGTTTATTATTGTGAACATATTTACAATTTACAATACCTCTTTGTATACAATATTTGATGTGAGAATGCAATCATCTTGAATTTTTTGTTTGTTTTTTTCAGTAATTGATACAAAATATTGTTATATTTAGTGACTGTTGAAAAGGCTACATAAAGTTGTCCACGAGTAAATACAGCATTTGGCAAGTACAATCCAGCTGTTTGAAGCGTCTGTCCCTGAGACTTATTGATATTCATTGCAAAGGCAACAGAAATAATATATATAGGTCTTTCTTTTAACTTCAATTTTAAACAAACAATGTTTTTTAAGGTAAATTGAGTATGCTCTGTTAGAAGTCGGTAAAAAATCCTATCCACTGATACCTTATTCTTCGCTGTAAGATTTGTATTAGTCGAGAAAAAGGCATGTTGACAACAGAAATAATATAATTATAACATTATTTCTATGGATAATTTAATGTAATCAATATTGCATTACATTGTTTTCAAAATTGTACATTTCAATATTTTTTTGTTAGTCTATCTCACTTGTTTTTCTCCCTCGTTATTATCATTCTGATATTTTACAGAGTAATATTACTCCGACAACCAGAATAGGCAATGGAAATTCAGCTGACTGTATCCAGTACAAGCTAGTGCGCAACGAGTTTAAATTAGCATGGATTACGTATTATTACTATTTATCTTATATATTGCAAATTTAAAGGCCCGTGATATTAATATAAACCGGAAACCAAGAGCTATTAGTACCTAGAAGACCCACGTGAGGGTTAAAGACAAATCACTATTGGAAGAAATAATGTAGAGCGTTTTTGCAAAATTCACTAACGACAAATTGCTAAAATTGATCTATGTTTATCACGGTGTCTTACTACCCGCTCTGACTATACTCACATGTACTAATGACGCTATTGTGTTAGGAATGAGGAAGAAGTTTGAATTTTAAGGAAGTCTACCCGTGAGTGGAAAAACATTTAGGAAATAAATTGCCCTCAGTACACCCGACCGGGATTCAAACCCCAATATTCCCGTCATCAGCATTCCAGTAAATTGCAAGAGTGATGCCTTAAATCATGCTACCATTGAAACGAGTAGTTATTTATAACATGGTATTATTTGAGACTAGAGATATCAATTGGATGAAGGAAAAGTGAGCAAAACTTAATAGACACAATTATTACTAGACCTAGAATATAATTGGTTTTTACAAAACCTCACAACTACACAGACACTGGTGTATCGAGTCTCAAAGTTTATTTTAAATAAAATAAAATATTTATTTTTATATTCACATGAAAGTGATAAAGAAGTGAAAAATTATATCCTAAATCAGCATTTCATGGTAAAAATTTAAATCATTCCAAATAAAAAGAATTTAAATGGATAGTGTTTTGTGACAGTTTAATATTAAAATATATATTTCTTCTAAGATAAATAGCATAAAAATAATAATAACTGCATTTATGAAAATTCTTGAGCTTTTAAGATGTATTAAATATATTCTTATAAAACAGAAACTCGTTTATTTGAATCTCGATTATCTATAATTCCAGTTTATCGGAAGCACACTTTTAAATTAAATAAATCTGTATTAATAAAAACTTAAAAGTTCCGATTGCAATCATGTCCTGCAAAATACACGACACTAGCGCAACAGTTGCTATTCAATTTATTATTATTTAATTATTTTTAACAAGTCTTTGTCTGAAACAAAAAAATCACGTCTTTTTCCTATTTCTGTATTATTATATAGAAAAATATCTTATTTACACGAAATAATGCATGTGTCCAAATTTTTTATATCCCTAATAGTGAAAACATCCAAAAATGAGGGATTATACTGTATTTTAATCACCCGGATTACACCTAGTTCAATAAAATTTGGATGGACGAGCTGGTAAAGTACTTGTTTTAGGTCTGACTAACCAGGTGATGGTATTTTAATTTCTGTAAATATTCGAGGGGAAAGATATAATGATAAAATTAGGACCATAACATATGAATTTTTTTAAAAATATACATATTAAATTACCACACAATATCGGTGGCAGGGTACCCCCTTCCCCCTAAATTATTGATCCATCCCTTGAGACAACCCTGTTAGTAGATAATGCATAAATGTTGTGTATATTTATATACAAGTATATTTTAACATAATATCAAAGAAAAGTAATTTGATGTAAATTTTCACATAATTATAGTCATATAGTTTAAAATATAAATAATAGCTAATTGATTTTTTATATTATCAGAAAAAACTTTTATATCATTTTTGTCATGCATTCAAATGTAAATAAAATTATATGATGTACTAAATGTAGCTTTAAGTGTTTTAAATGATAATTAAAAATCCAATGATTAATTTTTTAAGTTAATATAAAAAGTAAAAGATTATTATATATACATATGTATATTATATTATTATGGCTATTGTTAATGTTTTTAAACTATAATATAAATATATTTATCTAATATTCTATAACACTAATTTTGGAAAGCTCAAAACGAACTATTGTATACATTATATAATATGTTTCTGAGAGCCTTGCGTTTTATTTTCCGCTCGAGCTATATGCATACTAACATCAATGTTTAAGAAAGATAAGTTCTAATTTAGAGGAAAATTTAGCTGCATTTGCTTGGAGTAAAAGTGGAAAACATTATTTAGGAAGATAATATATTTAAGTAGACTCTGCAAAGATATGAAACCGACTATTCCTTCACCAACGAACAAAATAATAAGATTATAATATTGCCTTAATATACTTGTACACTTATTAAGACCGAGATAACATATTAGCTAAGTATAGGAAACCAAATTAGAACAAAAATGTCACATTTCATGTTTTAATAATGGCGACTTATCTTATTGTTCTACATATTCAAATCCCTCGTTATATTAATTTAACACATTTCACAGGTATTAGACTTGTCATTTTCTTAATATTCAACTCATGGGTAGAATCTAATTACTGTAACGAGCCTAGAAACTGTCTCGCATGAATTTAACTTTATGGTAATTTTGAAATATTTAATTGTCTCTTTCTTTAATCCATTCGTTCCTCGATAAGGGAACTATTTGATAATTCAATTTGTGATTTCTTTACTAAATTATAAATTTTAATGATTCCTTTTTTAGCTTTTGAATCTTCTTAAATTAATTATATTTATTTTTGAATAAAAATGCAAATATTAAGCTACAATATTAGTTATTTTAATAAAATACAATTTACATGTTAGTGTACAATTAATTGGCTTTCAGATGGAACCGATAATTTATTGATTAATTAAGGTTTTATGTCAATTAAATATCATATTTGGATGTATACCATTAACCAAATTTGCCCGTATTTTAAAAAAACGCATTGGTGGACAGTCAGTCTTAAATTAAAGAGTATCTAATCTGGTCTACCGATGATGGGGAAGGCTAGGGTTCCAATCCCAGTAGGGTGTACTTAGGGTAGTTTTTCCTAAATAACTTCTCACATTTACTCTAAAGTTAAATAGTCCTTATCCTTGCTCCTTTAGCATAATTTATATATATATATATATGTATATATATGTATACCGGATGGGTAGTAAGAGGGTGGGATAGTAAAAAAAAAAGAAATGAAATATTTTTATTAAATTTAAAAAGATAACATATTTTTAAAATTTAAATTATGTTTAGCCTATTTCTCAATATTATATTATTTATTTATAAAATAAACCAATCTCTGTATCCCGGATGAATGTATATTTTTCCACATTAAAAAAATGAGGAATCAAATATTTATACCCGCTTCGGTGGCCGCGTGGTCTAAGGTGCTACACTCGCAATAGACTAGACTGCTGATAATGGGGAGATAAAGGTTCGAGTCTCGGTCGGGTGTATTGAGGTTTTTCCAAAGTGGTTTTCCACTATACCTCCAGGCAAATGTGGGTACACTTCCTATAAATATAACCTTCCTAATCCCTAATAAAATTGGCTTATAACCCGAACGGGTAGTAATACACGGGGATAAAAAAGTATTTATAAAAAATGTACCCACATTTGTGTGGAGGGAAATTGGAAGAATGTTCAGAAAAAAAAATGCTTAGATTAAAACTAACCAGGAGTTGAGCCCTGACCTCTTCGTCACCAACAAACCAAACTAAATGATCCTTCATTTAGACCTAATTTTCATCAGTGTTTTTTTTATGAATTGTTTCTTAATTTTTCTCCGAGTGAATGCCGATACATTTCCGCTGAGATCTACCTAACTCACACATGAGCGACAACGTATATCCCAGAGAAGTAGTAAGAGGTAGTGAAGTGAAAGAAAAAGACAAGGAAAGTCTAGAAGTATCTACTTGAACATTCTTAGCACAAACTCTGTTTGGATCTTTACTCATCTGGAAAAATAAAAGGAACCATCCGATCATCCTTGGTTCCTTGGATCCATAATGCAACATCGGACCTTGTGCGGCAAGCCGAGAGAATGACGCTCTTCAGTCGGCAATTAGGGTTCTATATCCCTTTACGGAGAGGAAGGTATGTAAGAAAAAGAAGGTGGTAAGGTGATGAAAAAAAAGGGGGAGGGGGTTTTCCATGTAGACTTGAGCTTTCCTTATGACTTGACACTTGCACTTTTGTCGGGTGGAAAGTTCTTCTAGCCTGGAGTAGGCCTTATAGCACTATTAACACACACAACGTCTTACTACCCGTCCGGATTATCAGCCTTCACACTCTAAAGGCTGATACACACAGAATGCTAAGCTATGCTATGCTGTGCTGTGCTAAGACCTTGTCAGTTTGGTTTCACACTCTTTGCTAAGCTAAGCTAAGCAATGGTCCCTCTTTTCATACCAGAATTCAGTGTTGTTTCTTTCTGGTCTGCTCCAGTGAAGTTTAGTTAAGATGGTGTTCTCCAAAATATTTTGTCCGAGTTCAGGTGATAGTATTGAGGAAGAAAATATGCTGCTGTTTGCAGTTGTTTTGGAAGATGAAGAAAATTTAGGAGCTTGAGCTTTGAGTTTTCCAATTAACGCTTCCACTTTAATTTATAAACCTTTATTAAATATAAAACTTAAATATAATATTACTTAAATACACGTGAAACAAACTGAAAACAAAACTTCAACACTTCTTTAGTTATTTTCACCAAACCAGCACTGCGTCTGTTCAACACGGAGCACAAGCTGCGTTATGCGCATGCGCAACGTAAGATGGCTCAAGATGTTGAGATGGAAAAATTGCCCGGCCAGCAATAGGAAAAAAAAATTAGCGTGGCGTAGCGAGGCATAGCTTAGCTTAGCTTTCTGTTTGAACCAACACGTTTAAATAAATGGTCCGCTATTTTTCTAAAGAGTTAGCAGAGCAAATCTTAGCTTAGCTTAGCTTAGCTTAGCTTAGCTTAGCGTTCTGTGTGAATCGGCCTTAATAGTCGTGTATTTTTCTGAAGTGAGTGTTTAAATACATCACTGCCGTTTTAATATACGATCTCTCATTTTCTATGATTTACAGGCTGATTATTACTTGAAGTTGGATTATACTACTCGTATATTGCGTTCAGATGCAAGGTAGTTTGGTAACCTAACTATAAGATATTACGCATCAAATATATATCACATTAAATAATTTAAATTAATTTTTTAATGCAATTCAAGTACTTTCTAACGGATCATACTAGAAAAGTGAAAATGGACGATCATGAAAGTGGAGTGTCTGTCCCACTTCCGTACCAACTGACTGTTGAGAACTCATTACGAGGGACTATTGAATCTCCGTACCGGTTAACTGCTAGAAAATCAGTAGGAGGAACTATTGCTTGTCAATAACTCAGTGGACTATCGAATCTCCGTACCGGTTGATTGTCAATAACTCAGTGATCTATCGAATCTCCGTACCGGTTGACTGTCAATAACTCAGTGGACTATCGAATCTCCGTACCGGTTGACTGTCAATAACTCAGTGGACTATCGAATCTCCGTACCAGTTGACTGTCAATAACTCAGTGGACTATCGAATCTCCGTACCGGTTGACTGTCAATAACTCAGTGGACTATCGAATTTCTGTACCGGTTGACTGTCAATAACTCAGTGGACTATCGTATCTCCGTACCGGTTGACTGTCAATAACTCAGTGGACTATCGAATCTCCGTACCAGTTGACTGTCAATAACTCGGTGGACTATCGAATCTCCGTACCAGTTGACTGTCAATAACTCAGTGGACTATCGAATTTCTGTACCGGTTGACTGTCAATAACTCAGTGGACTATCGTATCTCCGTACCGGTTGACTGTCAATAATTCAGTGGACTATCGTATCTCCGTACCAGTTGACTGTCAATAACTCGGTGGACTATCGAATCTCCGTACCGGTTGACTGTCAATAACTCAGTGGACTATTGAATCTCCGTACCGGTTGACTGTCAATAACTCAGAGGACTATCGAATCCGTGTACCAGTTGACTGGATTTGGAAATACTTACGAAAACTAAAGCTTATAATTCTCACCTACATATCCGGACTTGAGAAATTGAAGAAAACTATTGACGAATATAGGGAGGGAAAAAATACAAGAGGAAAGTCATGGAGGGGATAAATGAATCATAAAGAGGAAAAACAATCTTCCAAATATTATTTTAATTAAAAAATGACACCTGTAGACGAGACTCCCTCCGGATACCTTTGGCTTAGTACACCAATGTAATAACCACTGAGCTATGCATGAGTCATCCCGTGTCCTGGGCCATTCTTCACTCATATTCTAAGACAGAGTCTGTGATGGACGTGTGGAAATCGTCAGCTACACATGAATGACCCAGTAATATCACAAGCTATCAGATAACGCAGCCATACTTGACTCGGGAGGACTTTATGCTTCCAATAATACAGCGAGAATTATATGAATGCGCATATCACGTAAGATTGTACTACGCCAAAAGTCCCGGGTTTGATTCCCCTTTCCAGTTGTCATTTTTCAATATAATGAAAATTATATTTAGATGCAGCTGTAACCTTAACCAACAAATATAATAGCGTGGTTCATAGTTATTAATATGTAAAAGACTTGCTTCAGGTCAATCTATTCCGGCTCTTACTTGTTGCAATCTCTGTAATAGGTTAATTTCAGGTGGAACTTGTTATAAACCCACCCCATGGATTCCTACGAGATAGCGAAAGGAACGTGCATTTAATGTTATAAATACACCCATACCTCTTTACCTAATTATTTTTCTAACAATATAAAAGGTGTTTGGAAATTCATCGCCCAAACTACACATATAGTTTATTTGAACCAAAAGTAATACAATATCCTTATACACTTACATCCAGAAAACTATGCTACTGCCATTAAATTGTGTTCAAAGTTTTGTCGTACATCGCCGGGAGAGCAAAGCTGTTCAAGCATGCGTGTACAGCAAGTTGCATAGGAGTTAGTCACGCGGCACTCCACATGTAATAGTGGCAATCCTTTTATGTGATACGGGACCGTTTATGATGACCCTCAGAACGTATTCCCATTTCTGGATGGACTGGTGTGTTATTTACTACTAATTGTGGTATGTTCTGCTGCCGTGCTCCAAGATGTCGAGGTGTGTAGTGCCGCGCGCCTAACTCCTATGAAATCTGTTGTACACGTATGCTTCAACAGCTTTGCTCTCCAGGTGCTGTACACCGAAATTTTGATGGTAATTTTCCGGGTGTAAGTGTATAAATATTTTGTATTACTTTTCGTTCAAACAATCTATAAGTGCAGTTTGGGCTATGAGATTCTGAACACCTTGTATACTCTTGGAATTTAATTCAGCTGATAGATTTTAAACCAGACAAAATGAAGCAATAGTCTTTTTTTTTTGCAAGTATTGATTTGTAAATGTTTCTAATGAGCACATCTTGCCTAATACAGCATAATTAGTGAAAATTTCAAAGTTTTATTTTTATTTAAAAAATACTATCACTCTACCAATGTGTTAGTTTATGAACAGACAAGAATTGATAAATTCCTACATATTGGTCATTCTCTTGAAAACAACAAATGTGATATGCTAAATTAAATAACATTTGTTTAACAAAATAATTTCCTCTTTTATAGCCCCTCCTAGTGCTTATAGTTTTCAACCAAGCAACAAGGATTTTTAAAAAACACAACTGAAGTGCTCCTAAAGTCCCAAGACGACCCTTCCACCCCCCACCCCCCCCCCTTACACCTTGATACGAGCAGGTCATTAGCACCCACCCAAACGCCCGCCCATTCTCCAACCCCCAAGCTCACTCTACCTTGCAATCCCCTAACGACCCTTAAGGGTTACCCTTTCTGCCTCATCCCTTTCTACCACCAGACTATTAACTTGTATTGATCGACCAAAACTCCCAATGCCAAGATACATCTTACAGAGTAAAGAGATAAGCTCAAATTCTTCGGGTGAAACTCAAAGAAAGCAATAAAAAATTAAAGGATTTTCTTCTCTCTCACCCACATTTCTTTTACTATCTTTTACAAGTTGTTTTTGTGGCTTTGCGGCGGGGGCTGGAAATAGCGTGGGGAAAGGGGGGGGGTGAGATTGAACACACGATACTCCAATCAATAATCAGGTGAAAGAGGTACTAACTTTATTAGGAAATGGAGTTGGTGTGAAATAACAAATGGAAGGCTTGGTTTTTTTTTTTGTTTTTTTTTACTTCAGAAGGTGGCATTGCAACCAAGAAGAGGGAGAAAACTTAGTTTTACCAAAGTCAACCTTACGTGACACAAAGAGTTTGGTAAAAAAAAATAAACCTTTCTTTTTATCTAGGCCCTTCAATTTTATGTATGCATATTTACACTACTAGAGTAGATAAGAGGTACGTACAATTTAGTGGAAATGTACAAGCATTTGTGTGTAAGGAGTTTGGTAGACTTTTAAAATAAACAATTCGGTAAACCCTATCAGAATTCTAAAAATGACCTCCCCACAACTGTAAAACTGGACTAGATGAGCTGAACATTCTGTCCGTGTGTCCACCAGTGCAGGTAACAAATGTTGTTAATGTAGAGTTTAATGATTTAAAACCTTTAGGGAGGAGGACAAAACAAAACCCATTTATAATAAGATAAAGAAGGTTCACTCTCAAATCGTTAAATGTCACTCGCAATTTGCGAGCAGAAATTCAAAGGGTTGGTTAGAAGTTTTTTTCCAGGATTTTGCCAGAGTAAATATGAAGCTCCGTATAGCAGAAAAAGCTAGTCATGGTACTTCCTCTGAAAAGTAGAAAAACTTCAAATAAACAACTTACAAATAACCGATGCGTAGTTTACAGTATGTTTATCCGAATATATATGACTGTTTTAAATAAAAACAACACAAATATATACATAATTATATGCATAATGTATACCTTATCTATCCCGCATCAGTGGCCACCGAAGAAGAGTAGATCGGGGTTCGTTCCTGGTCGGGTGAACTGAGGATGGTTTTTATAAATGGTTGTCCACTCTTCCTCCACACAAATGTGGGTACACTTTATCTAAATTCAACCTTCATAATTCTTTACACATTAGTGTTATAAATACACCGGGGTACAGCCCGAAAGGCTAGTAAGACGCGGTGCTAAGAAAAATGTAGGCTATACCTTGATTAAAAAAGAATAAGTTTGGTTTTGTTTTCAGTCTGGAAGTGTCGAAATAACACATGACTTTGCTATAAAAGCAGAAATATCAAATGAGTCTCTAACCCTTAAAATATCTATTTCATTTCAATGATGAATATAATTTTTCCTGAAGTATAGGGATTTATATTTTCGTTTTGATTTAAAAGGGTTTTTTCCAAAACATTTGTATGCACTAGTAATTTATGCATACTTTGTATAAAAAGTAGTTTACACATTCCTAGAAACATCGGGGCAGTCATCAAATGTATTACCTAGAAACAATGTGATTCCGATAAATTCTCTTTTCAGCACGTCTTAATGCTCGTTCAGGTTATACGGATACTGTGGTCATCAAGAAAGTAAGGAACGTTTGCGCATATTGATCATACATCATTAAAACTCAGCAGGCATCAGTTGTCTGTTGGCTGTACAACTGAGAGTTTATTGACGTTGTTATTTGAGTTAGTGTGTTTTTTATTATGATGTATTATGTGGTATTTATCCTTAAAAGAAGAGAAAATGTTTATGTTGCTTGAAAATAAGCTTCTTTGAAATATATCAGGTTCAAAAAGGGATGAGACTACCAGGGAGTGATTTAGGTTACATAATGATGAGTCACATACTTATCACAAGATATTGTTAGGATAAGCAAGTCTCGTAGATTACCGTGGGCAGGACATGTAGCGTCAATGGGAGAATTTAGAAAAATTTTCAGTGTACTGACTAGTAAACCAAATGGGAAGAGACCATTGGGAAGACCTAGAGGCAGATGGGAGGATAACATTAGAATAGACATGAAAGAAATAGTGTAATGAGGTGGACTGGATATAACTAGCTCAAGATAGGGATAGGTTGTAATGAGGTGAACTGGATAGAACTGGCTCAAGATAGGAATAGGTGGCATACTTTTGTATATGCAGCCATGTGCTTTTGAGTTCCAAATGCCATAGATTACGTAAGTAAATATTATGAGCAAGATAAAAAATAGTCCCGCTGACTTCGAAGTCTGCTTGTAGATTCGCTTCCTGAACGCACAAAATCTTTGGCCTATCGGAACTCACCGTCAACTTGTTTCTGTGTATGTAGATGAAATGATGAACGAAACAAGCATCAGAAAATAATTTCTAATATTTCATAACGAGGAACGATGTTTGTCATCACTGAGGACTTGAAAAATAATAATCATGAACATATTCAACACAACCCGCACTCCAACATCAAATAATTTAATGAAAAATTTCCCCAAGCTCCTCAATCTTTAATTCAAGAAATTGTGATCAAACTTCTCCATAGTAAATCAATGTGTGCAAGATTGGTGCATGCAATCTGAATGACGACCACAAAAAACAGCAAATGGGTGCTGCATTGACGCTTTTGGAATGATATCACCAAGATGGCGATGTTTTTTGGACCGCATTGTCACGGGGGATGAAACCTAATTTTCTCACTTCACCCCTGAATGCAAACGGCAATCTTTGAAATGGCATCATCCTCAATTAATGAAAAAGTTCAAGAAGAATTTGTCAACACGAGAAGTCATAATGAAATTATTTTAAGACAGGAAAGGCATCTCACTGGAGAGTGGCGAGCTATATGAGAGCAGGTGGTAATGTCCCGTTACATATTTAAGAGCAACGCTCCCAGCTACCTGCTTGTTTGCATTCAGCCCTTGTCGTTACCGAAATATATTCATGTGTGCGAGGAGGAGATTTGGGAAACCAAGAGTATTTAAGGAAAAACCCTCTCAATTTACTCAGCTAGTATTAGAGCCTCGACCTCTTTTCCACAAGACCAGTACACGAGAATAGATGAACTTAACATTTATTCCCCGTTTCCATTGATGGGTGTAATGTTGTTTTACTAAACGTGCTAGTATTAACAACATTTCGTTGAGTGACTAATGGCCACATGAGTGTTGTTTATTTATTTATTTTGATGCTAAATCATGTTTATCCTGGCCCTTCACAACCCAAAGAGATTATTTAATTGTGCCTCTGATATTAGTGAACATCAAACAATTGTAAACCCTCAGCTGTGGCATAGTGGTAAAAAACATTCGACTCGCAATGCGCTTAGTCACTATTCATTGGGTTGATCGGGGTTTGAGTTCAGGCCTGGGTTAACTAGAATTGGTGGTTTAACCATTGTAGTTTATCATCTTTTCTCTAAGCTAATGTCGGTATATTTCTCTATGTTGACCTCCTACTAACTTACCCCTTAGCTAAGGTCATTATTGAGCTTTGTGTTTTATCATACAGGTGAAACTTTTTAACTTTTAAAGAAGGTGCTTTGACCTAGATTCTCGTCTACAGGAAGGCTTAGAATCGCAAACACTAAAGGTGATGTGACTGAAATTTCTGGTTGGGCCTCATATCAAAATACTTTGACAAGATGGTTCAAATTATAGATTGAAAAAATTAGTCAAAAATTATTTATATCTTTTCTTCAAATGTGAATCTACATAAATGGACAGATTAATAGAAAATATGATTAGTTCCTAATATTTAGAAGCAAATTATTGCTTTGAATATATTTAAACTAAATTTGATAAACACTTCATTACAACATATTTTAATAACCATAATATTTCAATGAAGTAATACCAATTTTTAAAAAAAATATCTTATTTGGTATTTAAAATTAAAATACATTTTTTGACATTCTTATAATCAAACTAGAATTCTGATATAATGAGCCACAAAAAATTAAAAATCATATATCTAAATTAATATAGATATTACCATTTATTAGAAAAGGACAAACTATATTAAACGTAATATTGATAGTGAACCTTAAACTACTCATTTTCCTGTCCGTAAATATCTATATAAATAGCTTGACCTTTTTAAAAATTGAAAAGGTTTTTTTTTTTTAAAAATGTCTCGCTATATTACAGGTAGAGAAAGTATTGTGATCGTTAAAAAATTTAACTCGAAGTTTTGATGAATCTTGACGTTTCATGACCCCCCCGAATCCGATAAACTTGTTTTTGAACTTTCGTCTGTTTGTCTCTCTGTCTATCTGTATCCACAACTAGACCCTAAACAATTTTACCGATCGGGCTAAAACTTGTTATCTAGGGTTTTCATAGAGTTGCCTTGAGGGTTTTTTTGGAATTGGATATCTAACCCTAAAATTAAGGGTAGTTTACTGAAGGACAAAAAGAGATAAAGTCGATTTTATCAAAATCGGCTCAAATGATTTTGATTAAATTTCCTTTCTAAACATTTATAAATATTCCAAACAAAATTTATACTCAAAATTTCGGCAAAATGACTTTAAGGGCTCCGGTCTGATGAGTAAATTCTACTTTTTTTTTTATCATATCTTCAAAATTATTTAAGATATGATGTTACTTATCATTTACAAATATGTAGATCTATTTATAATACAAATATTTTATTCGAAGCATATTTTTATAAAACCAATAATTTTCAAGCTATACGCAAATATTTATATTTTTAACTTTTTGAAAACAAAAGATAAAGTATTGGGACCGTAATAAAATAATCTAACCTGAAATGTTGATGGATGTCGACGTCTCATGACCCCCAGAACCCTAAAAATGGTCTTAGCAGCGCCGTCTGTCTGTATGTCTATTTAAACTTAAAATTAAGAGTAGTTTAATAAAGGGCTAAAAGAAAAAAAATCGATTCTTCTCCAAATTGGCTCTAACGATTTTGATTAAAATTCGTATATAGGCGTTGATTAAGATTACAAATAAAATAGATATTTTCATTTTCCCATGAAAATGACTTTCAGGGTACTTTACAGAATCAGGAATTTCCGTATCTCCGCAACTATTTGAGATATTAAATAACTTACCATTGCAAAATTGTAGTACTATTTAGAATAAAAAACTTTTATATGAAATATATTTTTATAAAACCAACAGTTTCTGAGATATTGGTAGATATATTAATACAATTTTGTGAGCTTTAGCCGTAAAGGTAATACTACTTAAGTTATAACGCAATAATTCTCCTATGCCATAGAGTAATTAAATATAAGTAAGTATCTAAAAAAGTTTATGTTATTTTTCCTTAAACCTCTTTGGAGAAATGTATGTACAACAATGATCTATCTCCATTTTAAACTAAATAGTCAATATTTACATTTTTTATTGGTCAAAATTTATAAATGAGGAATTTAATAGCAATGCGATGACATAAAGATATGCAACCCCTAATAAAATGTCGAAAATTTTAATTGGAACTCGATATTTTAATACGAAGTGTTGACCATCGTGGACCCAAAATAAATATTTTTTATAGGTCCAAACATACAAATGAGGACATTAATTCATTAAAAATAAAATTATAAAATTTAAAACCAAGACTCAAAAAATGTTTTACATAAATATAATGCAATTTATTCTTGGGTTTGCTAATGTATATTATTTCGTTTCACATATATTACGAGTTTTGAGTAACTATCTCGATTTTAAAGAATAGAACGAGAAAGTCCGTGCGGAGTTCCATACCATTTATTTTACTTCAAAGTATATTTATATATATATTTTTAATAGAAGCTATTCTAAAAGATTCATCTTTAAAAATCGTAACAAATAACTTTACTCAAGAAGACTATTTCTAAGCCCAAACACATTTTATAGGTACCCCAGAAAGTTTATACAATTAAATTTTAGTTCATCTTAAAAGTAAATGCTAAGTACCAAACTTCTAACATCCAAACAAACCTGGCAAGTATATTTTTAGTTAACATTTTATTTTAACTCTTCTATTTAAATATTATAAATCAACTGTTTCAATCATTAGGTTCTGTATTCAGGAATTATATTTAGTTCTTATAGAGTTGTAAATGCAGAAGTTACATTTTTAACTAAAGATTTAATCTAAAATTAAATAAAACTGGGTGTATATATAAATAGAGCCATTTAATACCCATGAAATTCACCTTTGCAAATAGCACCGTACCATTAAAGAGATTACTCCAACCAATTACGTTCACGCCAACATGTGCCATTAATAATCTTGTACAATGTAATCATAAAATTTGCCCCAAGTAGCGTTGGCTGTGTTTATGTTAACTATTAAGTAGCCAACTACTTGACGTACATAACAAAATCCAACTTAACTATAAGTGATTAACTACCATGATCACGCGAAGTATCGTAGAAAGCTCAGTGGTAGGTTATTGGCACGTTAAACCAAAGGTACCAGATTCCATTCCCGAGTAATTTCTCAACTATTTTTATTATATGGAACGTTGAGCCAAAGGTACCAGATTCCATTCTCTAATAATTTCTTAACTATCTTTATTATATGGAACGTTGAGCCAAAGGTACAAGATTCTGTTCTCTAATAATTTCTTAACTATCTTTATTATATGGAATGCTAAGCCAAAGGTACCAGATTCTATTCCCGAGTAATTTCTTAACTGTTTTTATTATATGGAACGCTAAGCCGAAGATACAAGATTCCATTCCCGAGTTATTTCTGAATATCTTTATTATATAGAACATTGAGATAAAGGTACCAGATTCCATTCCCGATTAATTTCTCAATTATCTTTACTATATGGATCGTTGAGCCAAAGGTACCAGCTCCATTCCTGAGTAATTTCTCAACTATCTTTATTATATGGAACGTTAAACCAAAGGTACCAGATTCCATTCCTGAGTAATTTCTTAACTAACTTTATTATATGGAACGCTAAGCCAAAGGTACCAGATTCCATTCTCGAGTAATTTCTTAACTCTATTTGTTATATGGAATGCACACCTATGTATGGCAGTACACAAATATTATTACACCAAATTAAGCATATATTTTGATTATCTATTTTATATATATATAGTTATATATACATATCACAATTATCAGTGTTAGTGGGGCAAAGGTTTTTAATAACGTGAACATATATATGTAAGTCTCAAAACTGAGCACAAATATTGTATCTTCTTTAATCATATTCACATGCTGTTGGTAGAGTGGAATCTTTGTTAAAACCACCAAAATGGTCGGCACGTGGTCTGGGGTGTCAACCTCATATAGTCCAGCATGTTGGTGACAAGAATTTCAGGGCTGGAATCCCAACTAGATCCATTGAGGATTTTTTTCTCCTAATTGAGCTTGGTTGCCTGCCGAGACCAAACACTACCCTAAGGGCTGTAGGCTGTTCCTTTTCACCAAATTAGACAATATGGAGTTTTTTTTACCACAGCGTTTTACTATCTATTCGGGTTTTACGCTTGTGTACCACTTACTCTAATGAGTTTGGGGATAGGCAGGTTTAATTTAGAGGAATTGTTGCCTCACTTTCATGGATGAAGAATGGAGAACCATTTAGGGAAGATCACGCCCCTAGCACACCCAACCGGGAGTGAGCCCCGATCTACCCATCATTGGCAGCCAAGTTTATTACAAGAGTGATGTCCTAGACCATGCAGCCACTGAAGCTTGTAAGTTCCTTACTTGTGAATAGATTACACACAAGGTGCATACAAATTGGCGCCTTTCCTCTTCATAGCGAAATAAAAGTCAAAAATATAACTCAATGAACGTCGTCTGGGCCCTAATTCACAGTAAAGGTGCAAATCTGCTCCACCGCAAGTAGTCAAACTATGCAACTTTGCATCCAATATGCACCCTATGGACGTGTTCCGATTATATATTCACTAATTAAGGAGCAAATGGGTGGAAATAACAACGGTGACGGCATCTTAAACGTCACTACTGGCGCTTTCTTAGGCCAATTCGTGAGAAGAATTTACTTCCAAATCAAATATTACTTTATTTTAAATGGCTACTAAACAAGATTTCAAAATTTTTGGTTATAATGTTAGTATTTAAAAAATTATATAAGTTACTTCTCAAATAATCACACACACACACACAAAAAAAACCCAAATATTATAAACGGAGAGCTTTCGTAGCACCAACAAAACATTTTTGGACACCTAAAAATGTATATTTATTATTTTCATGGGGGGTCATTGAGCCAGTGAATCAAGTATAATTAGTTTTGTTAATCCCGCTAGAAGTAAGAATGATGAAGTGTCACAACTTGGAGGTTAGATTTTATTTCTAGATTTAAATTTTATTTTAAAAAGCTACCATGGCTGTACGTGGGAACATATATGTTTGAGAAAGACAGATTTGGATCAACATAGACGGACAGGCTTTAATGTTGGAATATTTGTGTCATATTTGTAAAACCAAAATATTATAACTAATCTTGAATATATGATATAGTTAGTTACAAAACGTTGTATTAATAGCATGAATCTTCCAACCATAAAATAGCTTTTATCCAGCATCCAAACGTTTCTTGATATTGTCTCGCTAACCACCCTGGCCCAAAATGTGTGATGATAACTAGTGCATGACACAAAGCTGTGAGTTGACACCAAACAACTTTCCCCCAAGCTCTGGTGCTAATCTAATTACGGCCGAGGTGCCGTATGAAACTTTGGGGGCAATGTTTTCGGTTAGTTAGCAACACTGATGCAGACACTAGATTGTATACTGCCTAGTGCATGTGCCTCCTTTTAAGGTTCCGGAGAGGGTTTAAGACTAGACATGCAAGAAGCTAAGACTATCTTATAAGGACAAAATAAGCTTAGACTCTTGTGTTCGTTCAATTTCAGGGGGGAAAACTTTTAACCTTCCTCCAAACCGGTCTTTCCTTTATTACCTTAATGACTTGTCAGAGTTAAGCAGGAGTTAGTTTCACTTAAACTTTCCGTATACTTTCAATAAGCTTGATGAATTCTTAGTGGTATGAAGTTTGGTCATTTTTTGTATATAGACACGAATTAAAAACTATGTAGGCTAAGAGTCAGAAAATAAACTAATTAAACTATTATAAGTTATCTACCATAGTATCATTAAGTTTTAAATCTTCAAATAAAACTTAAAATGCCTACCACACAAATTGTATATTAATCCCATAGTGGACACATTAAAAGAACTGTGTGTGCCCTGATTGCCAAATGAAGTTAAATGGATCGTCACGATTGCATAAGAAGGGCCAACGAGATTAATTTCTGGAAGTCCCAAAATATGCTGGCTATGAATGTAAATGATCAATAACCCAACATCATTGACGATACCAAGTGTACTAAAATAATCTAATCCCACATATATGATAGCTCCAGGTCACTTCAGGTATCAGAGCTGTTTATCACGAAAAATAGTAGACAATGTGGGTAGAACAACTGGAATTCGTGTGTTTGGAATGGTTTTTCAAGACATATCACATCATATCGTAAGACTCCTGGTATTACAGGTGTTGGTAGCGTCAAATTATGGGTATCGTGGGTAGAATATCTAAGATTAATTTGTTTGGAATGGTTTTTCAAGACATGTCACATCATATCGTAAAACTTCTGGTATTAAAGGTGTTGGTAGCGTCAAATTATGGGTATCGTGGGTAGAATATCTAAGATTAATTTGTTTGGAATGGTTTTTCAAGACATGTCACATCATATCGTAAAACTTCTTGTATTAAAGGTATTGGCAGCGTCTAATTATAGGTATTGTGGGTAGAATAACTAAGATTAGTGTGATTCATAAAGTATCTTAAAAACAGATGGTAGTATATCGCATTACTTCAAGTATTAAAAAGTTTGCAAAGTCCCAATATTCGAAGATTCTATTATTTTTCTTTCCACCATGTGTTTTGGTCTAGAGAACTATGCACCTTTTGATTTTCTAATCAGCCTTGAAAATTTCTCCAAACAAACCTTAAGCCATTGGAATATTATTGAATAAAATATATCTGTTTATTAATATAGCTTTGGTATTTACCAGCAATTCTAATGATGTCCATAAAGTTGGTGATACTCTTAAGGCACAGATTAGCAAACCTATGCCAATAATACTTAGCACCTTATCTTACTAACCGTTAGGGTTATATGCTTAAGTACTAATTACACTAATGGGTTAGGAATTGGGAAAGTTAAATATAGAGGAAGTGAGTCCATATTTGCGTGGAGGTAGAGTGAAGAATCATTAGGAAAAAACACTCCCAGTTCACCCGAGTGAGATTCGAAACTTGTTCTCCCCGTACACGGCAGTCCAGCTCAACACGAAACCAGCGCGTTAGCTAGCTATGCCAACCAAGGCGGGTAACCTTTGCCAATATTTAGTGTTTAAATGCCACAAGAATATCCAGTTCTCATAATTTGTGCCGCCATAGCTTACATGAGAACACCTTAAAACAATAAGTTGGGTTAGCACCCCGTTGCACTGCCTCACCCTCACTTCAAGGCCAACCATAGTTTCTCCCGCCTATAAACACTGTGATGTCACCAGGGCACCCTTAGGGGTGTCCAAAGTGTGCGGCCACACAGGGCCCACGATTTGGTAGGGCTACCTGTGTAGGCTATATAGTAAATACTGTAAGAGTAAAAACAAATAAAAATATTATCATGTGGTTTGATTTATTGAACGAGTGAAACGAGTTCTCCTTTTTAACTCCACCAATTTGTATTTGTTTGTCTGTAATGGATATGCGTAACGATAACTTATGAACGCCCTTAACTGATTTAATTAAAACTTGAAACTGTTTTTCTTTGTACCTCTATACAGATCAAGTTTGTTGAAGTATAAAATCGAAAGGATGGTTGACAAGAAATCAACCCGTATCAACATGAAAACCCAGCTTCTAGCATTAATTTCTACATGTATTTATCTTTTAGTCATTTCCTGACAACTTTCACGACTGAAAATTGGTATATAGGTGCAAGATATTTTGATAACATTAGACAAAACTAAGGGGTTTTTTTTCGTGGGAGGGGAGGGGGTGAGGGGGGGCGAGTTTTGCCTAGGGCCTCACGTCTGCTAAGAGTGGCCCCAGACGTCATAGGAGTCTCAAAACAAGGTCCACGAGAATTATTAGATGAATGCACAACTCTCTAACGAAACTACAGACTGTTCCCGTGTTAAACAGCTGAACTTTAAGAAGTGGCAAGGGATTGACAAATTTATTCAATATGTCCTTTAGATATTAGCTCGTTATCGCTTTCTCTTCGAGTAAATAACAAAAAAAAACCTAAATTAAAAATTTTAATAATAAGAGAATTGATACAAAGTTGTTATAGTTATAAGCTAGTGTCAACTCTGTCTCAATTCTATTATTATTTTAAATTAATATATATTTTCTTATAATTTCATTTTTTTCTCACTTAATCTGTACCTATATGAACTGTGTTTTAAGCTTGGATGTGATATAGTGTTCTTTTCCATGGAAGTCCTGAAGATTATGCCAGCGAGCATCTAAACTAGTATATATCAGCTAAGGAGAAATAAATATTAATAATTTCATAATCTTTAATTGAAAGTGCCAAAATATCAATAATACACTTATCTACTAAAAATTAAACAACTTCCAGTATAATCCAAATTTGATTTGATATAAGATGATCAAAATTGTATACATATTAAACATCACATTTTATTTAATAAAACATATAATATTAATGAACGTTTCAAAACTACATCCTAATTAAGATGTTGTATTTTAATATGGTTGTTTTTCTTAATTTCAAGTTTTAATTTTATAAGTTCATAATTTTTATATATATGTATATATATATTTGTCTTTTGTCTTATCAATGTTTTCATACTTTAATTATTAATTATAATATTTCTCAATATTTTTGACTTTTCATTTAAAAATTTATTGTACATTTTATACATGATTCTTTTCAAATATATCGAACTTAATTTATTAACATTATAGCGGAATAATATTTTCCTAAATGTTTATCATTTTCCTTATTAAAATAGGTCTACTACATAAAATGTTTTATCAAAAGCTATACTATATAAATAAAATAGACACTCAGCTATTGTCTAACAATTTAGATCCTTTTATCTTTTACTAGTTGAAAGTAGAATCTGACGTAATAAGTGTACTGAATGATGACGTACACATCGATAATAATGCTGAAATTACCTCTGTATTAAATATAAATATATTCGTGCAACCTGAACCTGTAGAAAGAAGCGGCGGTAAAAATGAATAAATTGAGATACAAATAAATCACCTCACCACTTCACACCACTTCAGCATGAGTGGTATTTATTTGTAACCCTCCAGTCCACATCTGAACACGGACAAGTTAGCAAAATGCATGAGGGAAGAATATAAGAGGTAATGAATGACCTTTAAAAGAGGACTGGGGCTTACAGCGTGACCTTGCCACGTTTTTAAGTGTTTTAATTAAAACTACAATGACACAAACTATTAGAATAGGATATTCTTATGGAAAAAATTAGGCACTAAATATTGGTATAGGTCTCATAATTTGTGTTGTTATGGGTGCTGCCAGCTTCACGGACCTATTCTAATGACGGCAAAATGCACGCCAAACAACATTATAGTTAGTAAAAGATTGCAAGAGCTTAGGATAACCAGCTATATACTTAAAAGTGCATAATTATGCAGATATCTGCTTGTAAACTGAATATTTGAAAAAATGCAGAAATCGGCAATCTTTTATAGCAAATACTTATTATTATTACAGACTAGTCCAGTATGCTACGTTCTTAAATGATCAAACTTGCAAAATTAGAGTCTTGACTAGGTGCGCTTGGAATAGCTATCCACATATGAATTATCACTATTATTTTAACATCTCATATCCTCGTACATATGGGTGTATTTTTTTTAAAAGTTACCCTCCCGGTTCCAACCCCCCGAGATAGGTTGGTAATAACCGAGATATCTTACATACTGGTTTAAATATCTGCATAATTCTCTAAAGCTTGATTCACACGTTGGCCAAAAATATAAAGCAGAATCTGCTCGAGTGGTGCAGCAATTTACATTCTGTATGTTGACCCATGATGCATTGCAACGCTAACTTAAGTCTAATGGATAAACATATATTTTGGTTGATTCTCTCGATGGATGTTTTCAAATTATAACGCTGTGTCGTGGCACAATCCAATACATCGATACAAGCTTTACATTAACTTGTTGTTTCAAATCTCCTCACAACAACCAATGGAGCTGTCTTCTTGCATCTAACACTACAGCGCATGCGCACTGATTTGAGATGGTTGGTTCTGAAATTTGATTGGTTCTTCCGTGCCGAACATCTCTGTAGAGTGGACGAAATAGAGAATAGTCCAACTTAAGCAGAACAACTCGCGACAATGATTGGCTTAGAGCTCATCACATAACCACGCTTCTGTTCTGCGCTAGTTTTTTGGCGAACGTGGTAATCCACGGTAAGTCATCACTTTTAAATGGGCTAGAATGCCAATAACATGGGATCCCATTCGAGTATACAGTACTTGGGGTGTTTTTATAATGAATCTTTTCCAACTTAGCCTCCAATCAAATTAATTTATATTATTATATAAGCCATACCTTCCTAATACCAGCCTCAACTCCTTTATTAATTCATTTATTTTATTTCAATATGGCCATAAATGTGCAACTATGGGAATAGCTATGTGGTCAATATTGTATTATTATATTTGCACAAAATTATGTTGACACTATCTTCACCAACATATGGCGGCCGCTATGTAGGTATAGTTTGCTTGTGGGCTGACCCCATGGAGTTTCATTTTTATTTTTTTTAACTTAGTTTAAATTGTAATATTAATATTACGTAAGTATGGATATGAACATTCATTATTATTATTTAGGGATCAAGTTTAAGAACAGGTACTGACCTTAAGGTGGGATGGAAGGGGACACGAGAAAAGGCCAGTAATCTCTCACTTTTTAAAGCAAACTTTTTTGGCCAAAAAATAAATCAAATATTGCTCCACTACAAATATAGAGTGTAATTTTCTTCATATGTTGATATCAACAGTTCTTGAATATTTGTCATGAGCATGGTGGCATTACCTAACAAACATTCTAAATGAAGATAAAAGGTTGTTATTAAATTCCAGAACACCTTTGACAGATATGCAAAAATTGTTGATATCACCATGTGAAGAAAATTAAAATCTATGTTTGAACTGGAGCAATATTTGATTTATTTTGGCAAAAAAAAAAAGTTTTGCCATAAATACTGCAAAAACACTTTTCTTTTTCTCGAGTCCCCATTCATCCCACCTTAGCTTCGCACAAATAAAGACGATTTTACTATGACTACTATTACTATTATTATTATCATTAATATGCATATTGCTTGAAGGGGTATACATATTCAGTGGGAAAAAAGTATCTCACATGGACATGGTGGGACATGTATGGTTTTCTTTCAAAGAATGTTTGCTGTTCCATCCTGATTTCAGGGAAATATGAAAATTCAATGATACATTATGTACGTCTATGAATACTTGAACCCACCAAACCTAGGACGTATCTCACTCCCACTTCTTGTTTAACCCTGACCTGTCGCCCTATCAAGGGTCAGTCAATTGGACCGCTATGTTGATGAAAGGTCCTTGCCTTTGCGGTTCCTCCTGGCCTGTCAAAGGACCTCTCAGCGTCTAATATCGTCGTCAAAGCAACAAGAACAACAGGAGCCATATTGCAGGAATGCGAGACCGAGACCGAGACCAAACGAAACACAACAAACCATGCGCTCTCGCTATTCAAGACAAGAATGTAAAAGAGGTACTAGATGAACGCTCCGTTTCGGTATTCATGTGATCGTAAACTGTAAATAGTTTGTTTTATGGCCACTCCCAAGAGCTCTTGATGGTTTAATTCAACGTTTGGTTAAGTTTAGTATCAATTAATCCGTGTTTATTAAGTTACCATTAAAATTAGATGAAAGTAAACACTAGCTAGGAATATTTTTCAAGAGTTTACAACAAAAGTCTTTGTTTGTCTAGAATAAATAAAATGCTTGATTTGATTTTATGGGTCATTGTAAAAAGTTTTCGAGTATTTATCAAGACCATTGAGCAATTTGAGAAGAAAGTTTTATTTTAATTTTAAAATTTTCCGACCCTATTCGGTGGTCTGCCGATGATATGGATGTCGGTATGCGAATCTCCTTGAAAATTACAGGTATTGAGATGCGATGAACTTTTGGGTTTAGGGTTTACTAATATTTTTTTAGCACCGCGTCTTACTATCCGTTCGGGTTATAGGTTTAGGCACTAATTACGCTACTGGTTTTAGGGATTAGAAAGGCTATATTAAAGGAAGAATTCTCTCATTTGAGTGGAGAGAGAATGGAAAACCATTTAGGAAAACCACTTTCAGTACACCCGACTGAGATTTGAACTTCAATCTCCCCGTGTTCTGCAATCTAGTCTACTTCAGGCATAGCGCTTTAAACCACGTAGCCACCGAAGGTGGTTTTTTGGGATTACTATTTGTAGAGAATTAGATTAAACCAATAGTTGATTTACTTTGGCCAAACATGCTTTCTGTTATAAAAACATTAAAACATGGACATAATCTCCCGTTCCATCCCATTCAACCATAAAGTAATGTTGCGAATCCAAAAGTAGAAATGGATTATTTTATCTGATTACTTCTAGTGGCTATGAACTTAAGCTCACTCTTATTTTTTCCCGCGTCTTTGTGTCCATTGGTTGTAAGCACATAATATACTAATTACTCTGACGTATTAGTTATGGATTATCTCTATTCATATATATAATAGAGTCTTACTACTTGTTCAGGCTATAAGCATATATGATGATTACTTTAATGAGGAAGGAAGCATTTTACAGGTAATATACCCGTACTTGCGTGTAAGGATAGTGGGAAACCATTTAGGAAAAACCACCCTCAGTACACCTGATGGGATTAGAACCCCGATCTCCCAGTTTTCAGCAGGCCAGTCCAACACGAAAGTAACGTCTATGACCATTGGAGCGGGTAGATACGAAGTAATTTAAAGTATGGATGAAATCTTGGAGAGTGAGTGGAAAAACATTTCAAACCATCTTTGAAAGCGAGGGGGAAAACATTTCGAGCCAGAGCAAGTAGGAAACATTTTGAACCAGAGCAAGTGGGAAAACATTTTGAACCAGAGCAAGTGGGAAAACACTTTGAACCAGAGCAAGTAGGAAAACATTTTTAACCAGAGCAAGTAGGAAAACATTTTGAACCAGAGAAAGTGGGAAAACATTTTGAACCAGAGCAAGTAGGAAAACATTTTGAACCAGAGCAAGTAGGAAACACTTTGAACCAGAGCAAGTAGGAAAACATTTTGAACCAGAGCAATTGGGAAAACATTTTGAACCAGAGCAAGTGGGAAAACATTTTGAACCAGAGCAAGTGGGAAAACATTTTGAACCAGAGCAAGTAGGAAACACTTTGAACCAGAGCAAGTAGGAAAACATTTTGAACCAGAGCAAGTGGGAAAACATTTTGAACCAGAGCAAGTGGGAAAACATTTCTATCCAGAGCAAGTGGGAAAACATTTTGAACCAGAGCAAGTGGGAAAACATTTTGAACCAGAGCAAGTGGGAAAACATTTCGATCCAGAGCAAGTGGGAAAACATTTTGAACCAGAGAAAGTGGGAAAATATTTCGAACCAGAGCAAGTGGGAAAATATTTCGAACCAGAGCAGGTGGGAAAATATTTCGAACCAGAGCAAGTGGGAAAACATTTCGATCCCACCTCCTCCTTCCCCTCTTCATCTGTGCTTTCAGCCCTTATCCCCCTGTCACCGGAAATCCATCCTATGTTGAGAGTGACGCCTTAGACCATCTGACCATCGAAACATGTTTCAAAGCAGTAAAGAGTATTTCACATTAGTGTATTATAAATGTTTTTTATTAACAGCAATGGGTACGTGGAGTCTTCATTCCGGCAAATGTGGGCATATTAAATTATCAAATTGTCTCTTCCTCCATCATCTACCAATAATGTAGTTAATATTAAATAGCCTGGATGGTGGTCTGGACAATTGGGTACCACCATCTGGGTACCACCATCTGGGCACCGCCAACCGGGCGCAGCCAAATGGGCGCTTGTAGACTGTCCACTGGTAAGACTGGGCTCCAAGACAACTGAGCACCGCCATCTGGGCATCGTCAACCGGGCGCGGCCAACTGGGTGCTTGCGAACTGGGCACTGGTAAGACTGGGTGCCAATACAACTGGGCGCCATTTGTAAAAACGTAATGATTAACCTTTTACTTAAAAATTCATTTTTGGAGTTGTTTTTAGAAAAAATCATAACAGAGGAAACTTAATTTGTGTATATTTAAAAAGTTAGACTACTTGATATTATAAAATTTTGAATTTTTTTAATAAAACAAAAAAAAATCATGAAAAATAATAATTCTATTCAAAATAAGTCACATAAAGATGAATCTAGCTTAACCTAACCTAACCTTACGATTATAACATTTTTTTATAAATTGACCCTGGTGCCCAGTCTTCTCGGTGACCAGTTGTCTGGATCCGCCTGGATGAGTAGCTAGACGCAGCACAAACAAAACTGGAGGCAGTATTATTTTATGTGCACTCCATCCAGGTTATGAGCATATAAAATACAGTGACTTTTATAGGAAGTCTGCTCTAAACGATATTTCTCCCTATCGGGATTCTACTATAGAATAGTGCTCGGTTGGAGATAGAGACCTTTCAGAACGGACTTCCTACAATAATCCGTGTGTAGTTACACTAATGGGAAAGAGATGCAGATTGTACAATTTAGGGGAAACCCATTCCTGTTTGCGTAGAAGGAGATTGACAAATTATTTAAGAAAAAAATGCCTTCATCATACCTAACTGGGATTCGAGTACATACTTCCCCATAATCAGTAACCCAGATATAACCTTGAAATATTGGTCCATGTGAAACTGTGTATATTTCACGAGTGTGTGTTACTGCGATATGTTAAAACGAGATGCGATTTCCTTGGTCCTCTTGATCCAAGTTTAATGGCGGAATTTGCTTCTTGGGAGAAGGGTGCGGTCATTAAATTTGACCAAGAAATGACGTCAGAGCGTGAGTGTAATGTTATTAGAGTGTTAAGGGTCCCGTTTATACGAGCGTTACTTGTAATGCGACAGTCAATGTCACGGTGACGTAGGTTCTCTAAATACACACGAGGCAATGAGTGATTTTATACTCTGTTGTGTGTAGTTTGAGTCGCTGCAATCTGGAGAATGTGGAAATTAAGAAATAGCATCGACATAAAAAATGAAGCACGACGATTCAAGTTGCACTATATTCCATGGACAATTTTATACCTTAGAAAACTTTCATGTTGCAGTGTTGGCGAGACTGTTGAGGAAATAAAATGGTGTGTGGCTGTGTTATGGACACGGCCGTGTGTTGTACGTGAATACGTTTATTTAACATTATTATTATTATTATTAGCACCGCGTCTTACTACCCGTTCGGGTTATACGCACTTCCGCTAATGTGCAATGGTAAGGTGATTGTGAGATGAAATGGAGGACCTACAGTTTAACGTGGAATCCGAACCACGGCGGAGGCCTGGCATTTCTCACATTCACAAGTTGTGATTAATACACGTCTTGTCAGAGGTGAAGGAAGGGTTTGACAATCAAATAAATCTGTGCCGGGACCGAGGACTGAACCCCGGACCCTCAGCACAGAAGTCTGACATCTTACCACTAGACCACCAGGTCACCGTTTATTTAACAGCTGAGAATTAAAACTCAAACGAACATCGTAGCTTCTCCGAGTCAAAAGTTATACTAATTGCAAATCTCGATACGCAGCAAAATAACCTCAAAATGGCGGTGCTTCCCCCTCCACCGCGCGCGATGCGTCACTGTTCTCGCTTATCGTAATGAATTCTTTGATCCTTTAGCTATCCAGTGGTATAATTTAATTTTGGACGTAGAGGAAAGATTCGAAACTACAACACCAAACTGTATCCCCCGATTTTGTTATTAGGTTTTTTGGATTTCCCCCGTATGGTAGCAAATTTAAAGACGTATTTACGTCAAAAAACAAAAACAAAACCTTTTTTTGGATCCTCGGTATATGTCTGTAGCTGGTAGTGCATTTCTCCATCTGTGTTGTGCTATTTCTTCTCTTCTGCCGTATTTATTCCCACAACGTCAACTATAAACACACAGCAATTTATTGATGGAATAATTAAAGCCTTTTTTTCCTATAGTCAGTTTCATTTTAATTTTGAAGACAAATTCGTCAAATGATGTAATTGACATCCTTAAGTAATTGAGGAGTTTTTCTCATCTCTCTCTCAAGTTTCTCACACAGATTATATAATAATAAGCTCAATCAAAATTCCTTGTGATGTTAATTGGATGCACAAACATCCTACTTCGCCGGGGTTTTTTTCCGGAGTTCTTTCAATAAGAGTAAAAAATAACATGAATCCATCACGAGTGCTAGAAAAGAAGAGACCAGTAATCCTGACCTCTGTTTGGTATTTCCTCCCAGCCTTTCCATGACATACGACATTTGTCGCACAAGTGACGCATTTATAAAAGTGGCCTTTGAGTGCAAGACCGTAAAACTAATAGATTAATAACATACGAGCATTAAAGCAAAACACAGCCCAGTTTATATCTATAACGCTAAAAATAATAGTTTTAATACTTCTAAACAATCAATTATAATATTTCTGATAAAATGATCTCAATAATTCACATTTAAAATACATTTTGATACAAAATAAAATATGTACAGTGAACTATTAAATCTTACAACACTTTATTTTAAAATGTATTTGATGTTAAAATAATAATATAGTTATTTTAGTAAAGTAAATTTTGGTTGTCAAATTTTAACCCTTTTCAAATTTTTAAATATATTCTTGATACATTATTACTAAACAAATATAATAAATCATTAACAAATGCCAGCATGAACGTATCAAAGGAAATAATTTATTTAGGACTAAATAATTTTGATATTTCATTCATTCATACCAAACTATTCTATTTTTAAATATACCCAATATTAAAAAAAATTTATACTACATAAAGAATAAGTAATTTAAGAACTATTTGTTCTAATTTAATTAGCAAGGTTACATTTTGAAGTCAAAATTGTATGTAGATATTTATATATATAGCTGACCAAAACCTGGATCTAAATTATTTCAAATGTAAAAGATAATCAATAAAAATAATGACAGAGCTTATATAAATTTGATTTGGATCTGAATATACCGTGTTTTATTTGTAATCTTAGGTCAAACTTTGAATATCTTTTTATATTATAATTATGTTATACTACAATTTTTAGACGTTAAATTTAATTTTCATAACACAGATAGACCAGAATTACACTATACATTGCATATGTAAATAGGGGAAATTGATTAAAATAATTTAAATAATAATGTTATGTTTGACTTTATATTCTTTAATATGTAAAAATAAGGCTCCAAAAATTAAGAAAATCAATTACTATAAAAAGTATAAAATACTATTTTAGGGAAATTTTAGGGTACGCCCGACCTTTAATTTGAATAACTAGATTTTAACTGTTTCACAAGAATGACTTATTTAAAATGGAATGTGTTATTCATCACTTTCTGTGAACAACAACTAACCCAACAAAGAATTATTTAGTAACTGTTTGTGTGTGTAAGAAATTAAAGGGAGAAAACTAGATAGCCAATACCCCAACCAAAGTTTCCTCTTTTTGGGAAAATATAGTCCATTTATATGTGTTGAGAATTCCTAACTAACCACCAATACTTTGACTGTAAATTATGCAACAAGAGTAAATAAACAAGTTTTTGAAATGATGATAACATTCTTGTTTATTACCTCATTTAAATGGAAGTCAAAGATTACCATGCTAATAAATGTTTGAAATTTAATTTATGCTCAATCTTTGTAGTTATTAAATAAATTTGTATAACCTTAACGTTTTGTAAAAAGAAAAAATTAATAGACATTTCTTAAAATGTATTAATTTTTAATTATAATCAGACCCGCCTCGGTGGCGAGGTTGGCTAACGCGCCAGTCATGTTGAGCCCGACTGCCGAGGATGGGGAGATAGAGGTTCGAATCTCGGTCGGGTGAACTGGGGGTGGTTTTTCCTAAATGGTTTTCCACTCTCCCTCCGCGCAAATGCAGATTCACTTCCTCTAAATTCAACCTTCCCTATTATTATTATTATTATTATTATTATTATTATTATTATTATCACCGCGTCTTACTACCCATTCGGGTTATACGC
>CABFWB010001734.1:0-11490 GCA_902151455.1 Timema bartmani | reverse complement strand
TATATATATATGACTGATATGTTAAAATACTTCAATATTATCAAAGTAGGCCTTTACAAATAAGAATCACCATTAGCGTGGAGAGAGGATGAGAAAACCCCAACAAAAATCACTTGTTAAAAACCCCCCTCAGTTCACTGAGCCAAGATTCGGAGCCTACTCGTTAACAACTATCGAGAGCTATCTGCCAATCACGCGCTCGCTCGCACGCTTGTCAGTCTGGCCGAACCCTAAAGGAAAAACAAAATGAAACTAAAAATTGTTTCAGTGTGTGCTAAGATTTGGTCGTGTATTGTTGGTGATTTCGATACTGCTGAACTGTTGGCAATATTAATCTGGGAGAGTTTGGTTAAGAAGGAGGCGCCATCAAATAGAAGATACTGGGCTCACCCTATCAATGAAAGAGGAACAGGAGAAGTTCCCTGACACATTCCAGTTTTCCTCTAGTAAGTTTAAAAAGTAACAGAGCACAAAAAAGACTATAATGAACAACAGAGTCCCGCATTTTGAAGGAAATTAGCGTCTCGTTAACAAAGAGCGCATGTGCAGTAGTGTATTTTTCACGAAACAATTCAAACAAACTAGATGAAATAAGAAGGGAAGACAGCCTCTTTGTTACAAAGTGGCTCACTTGTGTGTCGTTGTGTATAATCGATTTTGTTCCAGCTTGTGACAGCCAGTGTGCAGTGACTCATTGGAAAACATGTAGTTAGAGTGGAATGACACACACGTTCAAGATAGGGATATGATGTAATGAGGTGGACTGGATAGATCTAGCTCCAAATAGGGATAGGGTGTAATGAGGTGGACTGGATAGAACTAGCTACAAATAGGGATATGATGTAATGAGGTGGACTGGATAGAACTAGCTCAAAATATGGATGTGGTGTAATGAGGTGGACTGGATAGATCTAGCTCCAAATAGGGATAGGGTGTAATGAGGTGGACTGGATAGATCTAGCTCCAAATAGGGATAGGATGTAATAAGGTGGACAGGATAGAACTAGCTCAAAATAGGGTTATGGTGTAATGAGGTGGACTGGATATAACTAGCTCAAGATAGGTATAAGTTGTAATGAAGTGGACTGGATAGAACTTAGGTCAAGATAGAGGTAGGGTGTAGTGAGGTGGACTGGATAGAACTAGGTCAAGGTAGAGATAGAGTGTAATGAGGTGGATTGAATAGAACTAGGTCAAGGTAGAGATAGGGTGTAATGAGGTGGACTAGATAGAACTAGATCAAGATAAGGATAGGGTGTAATGAGGTGGACTGGATATATCTCGCTAAAGATAGGGATAGGGTGTAATGAGGTGAACTAGATAGAACTAGCTCTAGATACGTAAAGGTGGCATACTTTTGTAAGCATGGCAATAAATTTCGAGTTCTCAATGCCATAGAGAATGTATGTGAGTAATATCCTATCCAGTGATAAATGAAGAAGACAACAGTTCAATGCCCAAGTCGAGCTGAATAAAATAAGAACACGGTAATAAGGACAGTGTAGAACGTAAACACTTACTTTTTACTATCAACATCGTTAACATTTTATTGTTTTATGGTTATTGGTATTATCTATCTGAAGTTATGGCTGAAGAACTCATGACTTGACGTAGAATATATAAAAGTAGATTTAGTAACATCTGTTGATGTCAAATTCTGTAGCTATTACACCATTTTTACTACACATGAGTGCGTATATCATGGACGGGCAGTATGAAAAGATTTACATTTCCATGCAAATGTTATCTTGGAGACTAAAAGTTTGCCACAATAGAGTAAAAAAATAAATATATGTATCACCTTTCTTCCCAAAACACGTTTTTGTAGTGCCAACTTAACCTGAGAAGCTGAGAAATCTTATTTTTCTCCACCCTTAAATTATGTGAGCTGAACTTTTAAGAGTTCAAAACAAGTGCCTTTGCCTGCATATGTGAATAACAAAATGTCAATATTTAAACTCTATTTCTTCTTTATTGCACCCTTTTTGGCAATTTTCTGATAAAATATCACTTTGGAACAGGAATAGAATAGACAAGAAAGAAAAGGAGAGCTAACTCCCCCCCCTTTCCTTCCAAAAAAAATCCTATCTAGAATAGAATTTTCTAAAAGGAGGACCACAAGTTTCTCGAAGTGAAACAGAGATATAGAATAAAACCATTTTTATTTGGTTAAGGTGAGATAGTGAGTTAGATGATCATGTGTATAGGTTTACAAAACTTCGTGAAATATTCATTTTATTGAACCTGTTCAAGATGTCCTCTGTGCTATAAAAGGCTTCTAAGGGAACACAGATGTTTGTAAAGTTTAACGATATTTTGTGATAGGAGAAAGAGCTATAAACCTTAAATGGATTGATTTTCAGTTATACTAGTATCATTTAGTCGACGTGTGTGTATAATGGTTTGAAGGTTGTCAATAAAATGTGAATCTAACTCGTACACTTGTATTAGGATGGTAAGAATACGTGAGTTGAGGCACTGAATTTTACAATATCTATGAAAAAAAATTAATGCCATAATAAATAAAATATTACTTCTGTAGAGACGTTTATTTTATACATCTAGTAACCTCGATTGTTCTCGAACATTTTCCACAAGCATCACGGCATTTAACCAGCAACTACGTAATGCCCATGACGTATTAAAAAACTCTTATGATTAATATTTGTTAAACATTTAACTAAGTGTATCTAAAATGAAAACATATTTGATTTATTCCAGCCAAACAATTTTCTATAATAGATTCTGGATGAATACGAACATTAATTTGCGTTCCCTGCCATATAATTACAAATATACATGAAAATATTTTAATGGAATGATATTGAGTTCAGTTATTCGTCTCCAGCCCGGTGTTATCAATATTGATCTCTGCTTAGGGCTTAAATCAGTATTCTTATGGTGTCATTTACATAGCCTTAGGAAAAATTATTTGCTTTTAATATGAATATACTATAATGTACTGTAGCTCATTATGGAAATTCAATTTTGAATAACAATTTGCAAACCATACATTAATTAGTGGTAGGTAGATTTTTTAATCAATTCCACAAGCCAATTTTGAGATATTTGAACAAATTACAAGCTAAATTATGCACCACAATTACTTCCCTTCTAAATTGCTGCTAGTATTTCTATAATAAAAGGTATAGTCTTTCCCCCTACATAGCCGTTAATATTGTCTGCTATTATTTCCCGCTAAATTGATGGCAGTATTCCTCCCTACATTACTGGTAATATTTCCCTCACAAAAGCCTGGTAGTATTCTTCTCTACATTTCTGGTAATATTTCCCTAAAAAAAAAGGCTAGTAGTCTTCCCCCCCTTTATAGCCGGTGATATTTCCCACTATATTGTTAGCAGTATTTCCCACTAAATTTATGATAGTATTCTCACCCTAGATTGCTGCTAGTATTTTCCTTATAAAAGGCTGGTAGTCTTCACCACTACATAACTGGTAGTATTTCCCGCTACATTTTTGCTTGTATTTCCCGCTAAATTTCAGGTAATCTTCCCCACTGCAGTGCTGGTAGTATTTCCCGTTACATTGCTAGCAGTATTTCCCACTAAATTTATGGTAGTACTCCACCCTAGATTGCTGCTAGTATTTTCCTTATAAAAGGCTGGTAGTCTTCACCACTACATAACTGGTAGTATTTCCCGCTAAATTTCTGGTAATATTCCCCACTACATTGCTGGTAGTATTTCCCGTTATATTGCTAGCAGTATTTCCCACTAAATTGCGGGTAGTATTTCCTAACGAATTGTTGGTAGTATTCCCCTACTTTGCTGGTAATATTTCCCGCATAAAAGACTGGTAGTATTCTTTGCTCTTCCCACCAAAGAGAATTAATTCCGTCAAAGAAAATACAGTGAATGTAATGCTTAGGATTAACAAGGACCATCAAGAGATAACCACAAAGCTTACTTTTCTTTTGATCTCAGACAGATAGTTTCTCTTGCGACGCACATTTTAATTTTATCTGCCTTACTTGCCTCCTTTTCTTTTGTTCTACATGTTTCCAAGAGAATGTCCACATATCATTATTATAGTACTGTACGTCCTCTGTTCTTTTAGAAGTACTCAGGATCACATTTTTATAACTAGACCTCTTAACTTCACCCAGTTATATGGCCTTTAAACTTTCTTTGGACGTTTATTCGTATTACTTTGTTAATTGTAAAGTGTAATAATAAATTAAAACTCATAGAATTTCTACCAAAAGAAATAATGAAACATACTTTACTAAATAAACAGTACGACACATTTATGAATTATTTCACATAATCTACATTAGTTCATACGACCATTTTCAAAAATCGGCATTCAGTAAACTACCCTTAGTCAATATGTTCTTTGAAAAGCAAAATGGAGGGTTATTTATCAATCAAAACACCTCCATAAACATATATTTTAAACAGTAGCCTATTCTCCGGGTATGCTAGTCCTGCGCCGCATACCCATAATGATATGGACTTTTTTTTGTAATGTTGTCTGTGCTAATTGTGTATATACTAATGTTTAAATTGTTAATAAATATACATGTAATTGATTATTAGTTTTAAAACTAATATTGGTTCATATTCCAATAATACTGTGTTTTAAGTAATTTTTCTTCCAAAAGCCTCTCTACTTAACACAATAGAAAACCCAGGGCATGCTACTTGAAAACCGCAAAGCAAGCTAGGGAGGTTCTAATAACCTTGCCCAATGTCTAGGGGGTTGCAACACATTCCTTTCCACTCACCCACAAGTCATTGGCCAATGAGTTCGGGTTTTTACACCTCAGGTCATGCTGTTCATGCGTGACAAGCAAAGCATTGTGCCAACTATTGAAAAAAGATTCAAGATCACAATGTTTATTTACTAAGCTAATTTAGTATAGTTTAAGTAAAATTAGATAAAATACATATAAAATTAATTGTAAAATAATAGCTAGTATACGTAACCAGCTTTAAATTAAACATTAATTAAATACATTGATTTATGTTTAGGCATTCTAGTCACATGTATTAACATGTATTTGGAACACACATTTAACCACTCTTTAAAATTTGGGCATTACAGCACTGGTAGAGTGAGAGGGGTGGAAGGCGGATGATGGGGCTACTTTAACCGTAGTTGATGTAAGTTCTTTTTTCTCTTTAGTAGAAAGGATTCATGTAGTTTTAATAGTGTTCTTTTAGTTGTTGTCTTACATTAATGACTTATTAGTCATTGTGATTTTATATACTAATCATTATACATCAAAGAATACTAGAAGTCAGGAGTGTAATTTCACCATTTCAAGATGATTTAGAAGTAAAAGGTAAAGTAAGATATATTTTCATATAATTTACTTAATCAGTGGCGCACCCAGCCATTTACTATGGGGGAGGTCTTCAATCAAGGCTGTAGTAAGAATGAAATTTTGATGCAGAGAGCGGGTTTGGGGTTGCACAGCCCCCTAACCCCTGAAGGCCGAGAATATTTATGAATATTAAATGCTTTTAGAATTAATTTGGGGTAGTTTTATAGTAATTAAGAGATTTAAATAATGCAAATAGTATCGAAGCTATTATTTGTGTGTTTTTTAATTGTTAATTTTGTGTGTAACGGTAAACCTTTTAAATATTAGGCTTAAGTCAGAAGCCTGGTCTTAAAATGTACCCTATAGATTCGACACATCTTCAATGCGAAATATTTTAGTTATATTTTATATTATTTAAATTTCTATTAAAGTTATTTGTGGAGTTGGGGAAGGGGGGGGTCAAATACCCTGTTTGCCCCCTCTACCTTGGGTACACCACTGCTTACAGCAAAAGATATTGGTATATATCTTAGCAATAAACCAATAACGTAGTGATAGATTGTTAATAGTCCGAAATGATCTCCAATATGCTAGTCAGAGTTTACGCATTTAAATAGCTTCTGGAACATAGATTCTCAAGTTGGGAGACGGATTTGTTTCCAAGCAGCATTGTGTGAGATAAGTTAGACTTTAAGAAATAATTTTAATTGCAACGTGAGTTGGACAATCCACGTGATTCCCTCTCATAAAATCTGATGGACACTTGATCCATGTACCACTTCATTCTACTCTTATTATGATTGTTTGCTTTGAGTATTGCTAACTGTGTACTTTTAATTACACTAGGCTAATTGAATAGGATCAGTCTCTCTTTTGAATTCAGATATGTGCCCATACCATTCTTAGCCCTTACATTAATACTCACTTAAATTACTAAGTACAGCATTAATTTTCAACATTATTAATTTTCTCAGAATACTCCACTGATTTTAAAAGAAATTGTTAAAAATATTTACAAAAGATTATGAATTTTAATAAAATCATTTATTAGTAGACTTGGTATCCCTAAAATTTTATAAAAAATAATAATAGTCACATTTTATACTTAAGGAGCATATGACATATCCGTTTGAACCAAATTCATAAAAAAAAATCTCTGGGAAAGACACACAGAATTGTAATAACCAAAATTATGAGTTTGGGGCACATAAAACATAAAAATGCATCTTAATCTCTAGGTCAAAACTTTTCACAACTTAAAAACTTTATCTTTATGATAGAATAAACAAATCATGAACACCTTTTGAACAATTCACTGTTCTTAATATCTTATTAATTAAGATAGTAGGTTGATTTGAAAGGTGGATTCATATAAATAACTAAACGAATTGAATACAAATTTATTTATTTAAGAAGCTCTAAGGTTCATGCCCATCAGAACGTAATCTCGCCAGTCAACACTAGCCTGACACACAATCTCCTTCAAATACATTCCAACACTGTCATCCCATCGACGTCTCAACCTACAAAAGGTGTTTGGTATCTTCAGGTTTCCCAACTAAAATGTTGATTACACGCCTGTCATCACCCATAAGCGCCACATGACCACCCTACCTCATCCTGTGTGCCTTCATTATTCTTAATATGTTTGAGGATGTATAGGAGCCATTAAATTTTTCATTATGTAACTTTCTCTATTATCTTTATTTTTAATTCATCTTAGGTCAATTTATGAACCTTTTAAATGACATTTTACGATTGGTTACGTGAATATTGATCACACGCTGTGTTTATTTACGTTACGTGAACATTATGTTAACATTAAATTGATCGTGAGCCCAGGATAAAATAGTTCCAGAATTTGCTAGATATTTCTAGATTTTCCACAATAATTTTACTTTCTTGCTACCTCACAGGTAAAGAAAATATTGTGATCTTCAAAAAAAAATCTAACTTGAGATTATGATAAATGTCGACTTTTCATGACCCTCTGAAACAAAAAAAGTTGTTTATGCAATCCCGTCTGTCTGTCCTTCCGTCTATCTTTCTGTCCGTCTGTCTATTTGTACCTTGGAGTAGAGCCTAAACTATTTTACCGACCGAGCTAATACTGGGTATTTAGGTATTTCATAGGGTTGCCCTGAGGGTTTTTGGAATAGGATATCTAGCCCTAAAATTAATGGTTGTTTCATTAAGGGTGAAAAGATAAAAAATTTAATTTTATTAAATTTAATTTTATTAAATTTAATTTTTAAACATTAATCAATATTAAAAACAAAATTGCTACTCTCAATTTTTTGTCAAAATGACTTTAATAGTTCCGTACTGTTACGTAAATTTTAATTTGTTTAATGGGAGCTATTCCATTCTCAGTGTGTGTGATTTTTTATTCATCTCTGGAAAACAGTGAAAGCTTAATAGTTAACAAGGATAAAAGATGAATCATGTATTTGGCTTCAAACGCTCGAGGAGTTGGAAGTCTTCGAAGAACTGACACGCATACTAAGACAAAAATATTACGTTATTTACTTTTGACGCGTCTCGGACCTCACGTGTAACCACACGTGTCAGAGACCTAGCGTGCGTGTATCATATCTGGAGATGAATGTAAATTAATTTCTTTAGGATATTTCTAAACCAGTGGCGTGTCGTGTAGTTTTTCCAAGGTAAGCCGAGCTTCTTTAAAGTGTACTTGTAATATGTTCTACCACACATTGTTTATGCTCATGCATACTTCACATGTGAATTTTTTTTTCATTGGTTTAGTACAACTTTCAAAATAATGATCTTATCAGACACCAAGAAAATTACTATATTTACTTCCATGTATTCATACATGAAGTCATGTAATTTGTAGATATCACGTTGGGTAGACATTATCAATACCTATAAAATACCAATAATGAAATAGTAATTTATGATATTTTTTTAGCACCACGTCTTACTACTTGTTCAGTTTATATGCTAATGTATTAATTCCGCCAATGATCTTCAGGTTTAGGAAGTCTATATTTATAGGAGGTGTACCCGCACTTTCATGGAGATACAAAAAGTGGAAAACCAGCTAGGAAAAACGACCCTCAGTACATCCGACTGAGAATCGAACCTCAAATTCTTGTCATCGGTGGTCTAGTTTACTGCGGGAGTAGTGCCTCAGTCCATGCGGCCACTGAAGTGGGTTTTGATATATTAACTTGTATTTAAAATACCCATTTATATATATAGTGGAACCTGGATAATTCGAACTTGAAAGGACCAGGGAAAAATTCAAATCATCCAAAAATTCGAATTAAATAAGTTTCATAACAGGAATTCTCTTTTCCACTACCTCTATCACCATTACTTTTTCGGCCAAAGTTAATTATTTATAGTACCGTGGCTTGGACAGTGACATCACGATACACACACACACACTAACATTACTGTACAGTATGTACTAAGCAAAACAAAAACAAACAACAAAACATAATAAACTCGCACGTCACAAGAATATTGCTACGACCGAATAACTAAGAACAGCGAACGTAATCGCTCAAAAGGCTCGACCTTGAATAACGTAGTACAGAACTGTACGTGTAAACAAAGACGTATGGGTGAGAGGGGGAGAGGGAGGGGCGTGAAGAAGGGTACTGACTGAATTCCAAAGTCGCCTCCCCTGTTTCCAAAAATAGAACAACACCACGCCGCAAATATAAGTAGGAGAAAAATACTGCACACATTACAACTTACGAAAATCTCGAACTAACCAAAACAAAATTCGAGCTATCCACTTTTTTTAACATTGTTTTAATACAAAATTCATGGGACCGGTCGAAAAACTCGAATTAAATACGATCTCGAATTAAAGACGATTTAGAATTACGAAAGTTCGAATTATTCAGGTTTCACTATGTATATAAGTATATAAGTTATATATATAATTGATTATCTATAATATATATATATAAAATTGATTATCTATTAGTTTTAAAACCATCCCTTATTTGTTAAATTTGATAAATTGACACTTTAAAATTATATTTACATAATCTTGCAGTTGAGGAATATGTGAACTCCATTGATCGCACGTTAAAATAGATTCATAAATTTAAGAATTAAATCATATATTTCAATATAATCATATACCACATTCATATGATATTTTCTAACTATGAGTTTTAACGAAAAATGTAAAAGGTTGGTGTATAAATCAATATTAATTGCTAGTAAAATTTTAATTATCTATTTATGTGGATACATCTCTTATTTCAACCAGAACCAGGCCTACAGTTCTTAGCATGGTCAGTCAGTCTCATGCTCCACCCCCCTATCTCGCAACATCCCTCACCCCTCTTACTGCCATACGTATTTTAAACTAAAAGCCCCTTCCTTTGTTAGAAAAAGTCTAAGATCACAATAAGCAACAGTAGCAAATATGAATTGAGTATTTATCAAGTATATCATATTTCTCCGTCACAACAGTAGTATCAATATATATTGATACTACGTTTATATTATAAATTTGTAGTAATTATCGCTTATGAAACTGAGATTGTATTGATTGGCATTTGATATCAAATAATCATAATTATGTGTTTAATTAAATCTAATTATATGTGAATGTTTTAGATTGATCAGTGCTATATTTTGAATAATTTTGGATTTAATTGTTATAGGAAAATATGAATGAATATTGGTGTTTTTTGTATCTGAAATAGTCAATGTTAAAATATATTTATTTGAAATTAAAGGTGAGAGCTGCAAAATATCATCACTTTAAATGTAATAGCCCTGATAGCAGATAATTTATAAAACCTATTACAAATGTTTGGATTTTTTTTAAATTTGAAAGAAACACTGAAAAATATTCCTAGCCAACTTTTAACAATTCTTTGGGTGATATTATAACTGTAACTATTTAGGAAATACATTTGTTCTCTTAAAAGAATCTCATCTATAAAAATCACAGTTTTTACGGTTAATATACGATTGAAAATAAAATTTATGGTAAAGGTTTGTTTAACATCAAACTAATTTGATAAGTATTTAATATACAGTTACATTTAATATTAAATAGACTCACTCTACAAACAAGTAAAAAGCTAAAATATTTAATTTGTTTAGCTTTTAATATATTTGAAGCATATCACGCTAAATTAAATCGTTGAATTAATTTTAATACATTCCCTCTCTAACGACCTCGCTTGCTATGTAACCTAGTTTTTAAATGGTGTAGCGTACTTTCTAGTAATTTGTTCCACAGTTAAAAAAATAAATCAGTTGTAATGGTAAAACTTGACCATTTGAGTATGATAAAGAATAGGTGTTTGAAAAACTTATATCAGTTCTAGCAAGTAAAATATAGAATGTTCACATACTACAAAATCAAAAAATAGAAGCAAAACTACAAGTATCGATTTAAGAGGCATCGAAAACTTTTCCTTGAAACATAGAAAATATTAATAGAACTGACCAATTTAATTGTTTTGGGGAAAACTAGGATATATACGAAATTAAATATATAATCAACTTAAGAATTCATAGTTAAGATTCAATATAAACAACTTCTTCAAATAAAATTACATCTGAAAGCCATTAGCAAGCGTTAACAGCTTGATTAATTAAAACATATTTTTTGAAAAATTTTATTTAGGAAATAACCGTTACTAAATTATATGTAAATTTATGTCAAAATTGTACTATTTATACAATTTAAAAGCACTACTTTAATAGATTTGATCACAGAAAAATATACTTTATAAGTAAAATAATAGATTATTACGCGGATTTAAAGTACTATAATTTAAATTATAAACCAAATTAAATATGACCCCTTACTTAAGCAAAATATTATGAATTCAAATAAAAACCATACTAGGACTCTTATTCCCAGTTCTCATTTTATTCAATTGTTATTCTTTTTTTTTGTTTTCTATTTAAACTATCATTCTTTTACAATACATATCATGATTACATATGGGTGATATATATATTTTTTTACACATATTATTTATATAAATAATATGATATTATATATATAATATGGTATAGTTATAATAATATATATAATATTATATGTAATATTATAAGCCATATATAAGTTTTATTATAATACTATATATATATATATATATATATATATAAACCCGCCTCGGTGGCGTAGTTGGCTAACGCGCCAGTCGTGTTGAGCCAGACCACCGAGGACGGGGAGATCGAGGTTC
>CABFWB010001733.1:101411-142990 GCA_902151455.1 Timema bartmani | reverse complement strand
TTATATCAAAACAAGAGAAACTTTTAAATTATATTTTGCTAACTCCTCTTCAATATTGTAAATGGCAATTGAAGAAACCATAGATGAGACTGACACTTTTGTCAACATGCTCATCAGTACAGGTCACGATAGTTGATATTAGCTCAACAATTATGTTGACCTTTGACAGTCCATCTATACTTAGTAGTCTACACTTATGTAAATGGGTAATACATGTTTGGAAAAGGGGGGCGGGGGGGATGATTGCCTGGAAAACTTTGAAAAATGAGAGAGTTTGATAAGTCACTTCCTGTGGCCATCCTGTAAATGTAAATTTACCAAGTTTAATTGTCAAATTAAATTGGACAGGATTGCACTACCCAATAGCACATTGTCTTGATCTGAATTACTTTAACCACATAATAGAGTGATGCCATTTTAGAATGTTTGTTTGTAGCCAAACAAAATATAACGTTAAATTGCAATCTCAATAAATTATGTTAGCAATATGCTTAATATTCATATGCAGTGGTCTGGAAAAAAATATATTGTCTCTGAAAAACTTGTAAAGGTCTGAGCATTTTAAAATATAGTTTGGCTGAACAACCTGTGAAGTATTACACTATCCCTTCCTTACATAATTGAGGAATTTTTACTTGGCATTTGTGGTAACGATTTGGAGCATAAAAACAGTGTCTTCTTCTAGCATTCATTGTTAAAAATTATCATCTACCTAAGATGTCTTAAAAAAATGTTAACTTGGAGGTTTCTAGCTCTCACAACAAATAGTAATATTAACACATCCAGTAATGTGTTGATTAATTGAATTAACTGGTTCCTTGGGTTTTTCAGTTAATCCACATATATAAACCAGATACACACCATGTAAAATAAACTATTTTATGAAGCTTAAAGTTCATAACATATCTTTATTTACCGTAGTGTACCCTTTTGTTATCACTAAATGGTCACGGCACCTCGCTGACAGAGAACATTCCACAAATTGAATTTTGGTACTCTGTTACTACCCCTCCTTTTTTTTTTACAAATAAGACTCTGCCACTTGTAAAGAAAAACACAGCGAGAATAAGTTCAACATATATTAATAAGTAAATTGATTAACTTAGATGGCCCACTATAGTGTAGGGCAAATAGATGAAAAAAGTGAATATTTCAAGTGGCCACCGAAATACACAAATTTATAACTATAAATACATATGAAGACTTAAAGACTAACCCTTAAAGAACTAAATTATATCTCTATCCAGTTTCCTCCAAACTCTTTGCCAGTCTGACGTAAAACTACACTAAGCAAACCGTAGCAAAATCACAAGTTATACTGACAACAAGCGGCAACCCTCTGGTCAGAGGAATCTCCTACCCCTCTTTTCAAATCTACTAAATCATGGTATGGTTTCAATTGGCTGACGTGAACTTTCCGGGTGAGACGACCAGGCTCAGGCTCTGCTAGCTGCACCGTAACCGGTGTCAAAGACCGTTCAATTGTTGCAGGGGCAGACCCCCTGAAGTCAAGTTTAGCAGTAACCCCTTCTCTAGCCTTACCTATGTTAGTCATCTTCCAAACTACCTGGTCTCCTACTTTGTACGGGACTGGCGCCCTACCCCTTATTGTACCGTCTGGATACTGCTTCATGTGCCTTTTTTAGATGTTCTAGAGCCTCGACCCAACGCTGCAATGATCTCTGAGAGGGCTTTTCTTCCCAGTCCTCAGGGAATATCTCCCACTGGAGATTAATCGGCTGTAATGGCTCGAACCCAAGTAAGAGTTTGAATGGGGTTCTTCCATGGCTCGCATGTTCGGCTGTGTTAAATCCGAGTTGCAGCCATGTCAGTTTTGCATCCCATCTCCTATGATTCGTGTGATATGCAACAAGTGTGTTTCTCCACTTGTGAAGGGTTGGGGGTAGTGAGGTGAAGTCGTGATATGCTGAATGCACCTCGCAAAGCACATCCTTAAAAGCCCCCGACCGGAACTGACTCCCATTGTTGGATACAATTGTGCAAGGTAGTCCAAAATTTCAGAAGATATTCTCATCCATTAGTTTCACTGCCACCTCTGCCGTCGCTATTCTAGCGGGCATCATCCAAACATACTTAGTAAATCCGTTTACTGCTGTCACAATATATGTACATCCTACTTTCAACTGGAGTAGTGATCCAAAGAAATCTATAAACAATCCTTGCATTGGAAAGCTCATGACTTTTGAGTACAACACACCATACCTTGTCATTTGGGCTAGCTTAGCACGAGTACACGTCTCGCAACTCCTCACACGTTCTCTTATGTCCTGGTTCATATGCTCCCAATAGAATATCTTATTTTCTCAACTGTTTTTACTATCCCTAAGTGTCCTCCCAGGGGACATTCATGGTAATACCTTATTACGACGTCTGTATGTATCTCCTGGGCAGGAACCTTCCAACATATTTTCTCTGATGGTCTAGTCAACAGAAGTTCTCCCTGCATTATAAATTAGGCCACCGGCTTCCCCTCAAAAAGATCCTTACAAACTCTTCCTTGAATTGGATCATTCTTCTGTGCTAACCTAATGGATGAAATGATCTCCGGCATTTGTCCCAATACTCCTAGTGGAACTGGGTTTCTTGTTTCATCTCTACCTGTATCACTCTCATCTTCTTCAAACATCTGAGACAGGCCATCCACAATGCAGTTATTCTTTACTGCGATATGGACCACTTTGAATCGTAGCGATGCCATCCTTGCTATCCATCTCCCTATCTTCCCAGTTGGCCTAGGGTGTTTCAGTAGCCAGGAAAGTGTTTGTTGTCGCAATGCATATCAAACTGGCTATGCTACAGATACGCCCGGAATTTGTCAGTACCGAACACCATGGCCATAGCTTCCAGATCATTTGTAGGGTAATTCTTCTCATGACTGTCCAGTATCCTACTCGCATAAGCCACAGGCTGCATACCATCTGCTTCTACCAGGGCTAACACTGCTCCCAACTTGGTTGACAAGGCATCTGTTTATAGCACGAATTTATGTTTGAAATCCACCATCTTAAGGGCCGGTGGAGTGACAAGGTCCTCTCGGAGACAATGGAAGGCTTCCTTGCTGATTTCTGACCATCTGAGAGGGTTTCCCGTCTTCTTGAGCTCGTACAGTGTGCTGGCTTTTGACGAGAGATTGGGAATAAACCACCTATACAATCCTAGCATTCCTAGGAACTGGGCTAATTTGCGCTGCGTTTGGGTAAGGGGAATTCTCATATTGCCTTGGTCCTCTCCGTGTTAATAGACAACCCTCGGATGAGATACAGTGCTCCAAAAAATCAATTTCTGACATCGCGACTCAAATTTTATTGGGATTCACTGTTAACCTTTGGAGCCTGGTGAATACTTCTCTTACTTGTTTCAAGTGCTTTTCCCTGTTTTTAGGATACACCACAGGGTCATCCAAATAGTTGAACAGAAAAACATGGTGTATGTCCCCGAAAATGGTGTTAAAGAGTCGTGTGAGTATTGGGGCCCCAGTGGCTAGCCCAAACGGTAAGATGTTAAACTCGCACAATACAACCTGCGAAATGAAGGTAGTCAACGGTCTGGTCTCTTCAGACAGTGGTATCTGGTAATATGCCTTGTTAAGGTCGATAATTGTGTATGCTGCTGCTCCACCCAAGAATTGCAATGCCATCTCTATGATGGGCATTGGCGTCTCCTATTTGATCTTCCAGTTCAATTTTCTATAATCTATAACCAACCGCCCCACTTTGTTTTCTTTCGAAATCAGAAAGCAAGGAGAAGCATAGTGACTAATGGAGCATTGTATTATATCCTTCTGTTCCAATGTTTTTATGTGGTCTTTTAATATCTGAAACTTAGGAGGTGCATAGTAATAAGGTTTGGATCTCATCGGGGTAAACAACTCCATCCTTGTCGAGTCACCTATCATACTGACCGGTCTCTCTCCCAAGCTACCTAATGTCTCCAATGGAACCACAAATCCTGTTGCAAACGGGAACGTCACCTCCTCCTCGTGAAAATCTATCTTCAGTCCCAAATTTACTATGAACCTCTTCCCTAAGATAACTTCTGTGAGTAATGAGGGCGATATCAAAAACCAGACAGGCCACAAAAATGGCCCTATCTTTAGCGATACTTTGGCCTTTTCTTCGATCTTTAAGGGTTGTCCATTGGCTAATACATGTTAACACACACTTTTCTACCCTTTGTACTAATATGTTCTCTTGAAGTTTGCGGTAGAATTCTCCAGAAAGCACATTATCTCCTGCCCCTGTATCTAAGAGAGCGACAGTAAATGTCTTTCCCATACTGATTCTCACCCCTCGTAATAGGTTATTTCCCTTCCTTCATCGTTGACACTTTGCTTCCCTTGGTTCCTTGAACACAAAAAAAAGTGTGATATTCTGTCCACCCTTGGCATTTTGGCTACCCCTCCCATGAGGACACAGTCTTATCAGGTGATCAGTAGACCCGCACTGGTAAAATTTTCTAGGAGAACCAGGCACGAATCCACCCCCAGTTCTCTTACTTACTTGCTTTGTAGTATTTTGAGATCTCCTATCTTCAGCACTAACCTCTTCCGTGTGAGAATCCTGAGAATCCTATTTGTTTGGCGGGAAAGGTCTGTTCATACTTATTTGTTCTGGGTGTATCCCTTTGTACTGGGAAATCTCTTTCTGAGCGAGTTCAAAGCGCATCGTAACCTCCTGAAATTCTTTAATGGAGTTAATCCGTGACCCTTTGATGTTTATTTTGATTTCTGGTCTGAGGTTGCTGTAAATTCTGTCTATGCTCTGCGGTTATGAGAACTCCCTGTGGTGTCGTATTAGGGACTGGATATCCACTAGATGCTCGGCTACACATTCTCATGGTCCTTGCTGTCGTCCTCTCATATCGTCTTCTAATGTTACCCGATAATTTGAAGGAAAAAAGTTCAATCTAAAACCCCCTATGAAATCATCCCAGGTTTTCCAGGTGTTCATATTGTTCTGGACCCAGCCCAGTTCTCTCCCTGAGAATAGTTCTGGTAAGGCTTCCAATCCTTCTTTGTCAGTGAGCTGGCAAATTTCTTTGAGTTCAGTTACCCTTTTGATAAAGTCGATCAGTTGTATCTAATCCGTAAACTTGACTTTCCAATCACGCATTAGATTGAGCACGAACACAAGCCAACTTCTCCCCTTGAAGGGTATTCTCTGGGTTAAACTCCCCAACACTGCCTCGTCCCGACGGGTTTGGTCAAGTTGTTCCATTTCTGAATGAGTTCAACTGATGAATGCTCCCTCTGTTAGTGTAATAGTTTCACGACTGTTGGCCACAGCCTCACCTTTCCTTGTGTCAGTCGTCCCAGGTGCAGACATGCCTGGCTGTCTCGAAGTATCTTCTACGTCAAATTCCCGTTTGTTTAATTTCACCTCCTCCCCTTTTGCAGCCTTTATTAAGGATAGGATACACGTATGTAATTGAAAGCTTTCTTCCAGGAGTTGTTTCCTTTTTCCCTCCAAAGATGGGTCATCCAGTCTGTAGAGATGTGTCAATACCAATACTTTATGTACCTGTTCCGAACCGGTCCAGGTACAATGTTGGAACAGTTGTTGTATTGTGTTAATAACACAATAATTAAAGATACATAAGTGGTGTTATTAGTAAACTTCCATATAAGCCTCCGCCCATATCTTACACCTTCCCTCAATTTTTGTTTCAAGTATTTACAAATTAAATATAATAATAATAATTTAATAATTGATAATAATAATTTAATAATTTAATAATTTAATAATAATAATAATAATAATAATAATACAACAAAATAACAACAAACCACGCATAATACAAAGTAATTAATCATGTCCCAAAATTTCACTCAATCCTGAGTCTGACAGGTCATAATCCATTAAATGCCTTGGATCTTGAATTCTCCTTCCACTCCTAGTACAGGCTGATCTTGAGTCCAATTTGACTATTACAGGTGTTGTTGCCAACATTTTCAGAAACATTGGGGACTACTGCTGGCTTTTCATATGAAAATCAACAAAACCATAATCAATATTTCCCCCCTTTTTATACCTGGTTCTATCAGTTAACCCTTGACTCACTAAAGGTTCTTTATGTTTGATAAATCTACACCTAATAAATTTTCTATTTCTCCTTATTATTCCTCCTCCACCTGTACTTATACAGTAAGACCTAAACGGAAGACCTTTTTCAATTACTCCTTCATTCCAACTATCTCTAGAGTCCTCAATACTATTATAAAATACAGGATCTCCAACTTGTAATGGTTTCAAAGGTACACCTCCTCTGTTATAATAATATTCCTGTTTTACATTACTAGTATTCCTATCTGCTTGTAATTGTTCACAGTCCACAGAAATGGTAAGAAACTGAGAGAGTGCTTGGTATCCGCGACTTTAACATTCTTGACAACATTAATTGTGCTGGAGAGTATCCTAAATTCTTTAGAGGAGAGTTTCTTTATTCTAACAGGGCATAGTACACATCCTGATTACTAAGTTTGAACTTCCTTAAAATATTTTTGCTTATACTAACACCTTTTTCAGCCAATCCATTAGATTGGCTAAATTTAGGACTTGAAAAACCTGCCCTAAAGTTCAATTTTTTTTGCAAACTCTAAATAACAATAGATATTGAATGGATTATTATCACTGATCACAATATCGGGAACACCCAGCCTAGCAAATATAGACTTGAGTTTTGCTTGACATGACTGTTTCCATATCTTTACTCTTTATAGTATGTAATTCTAACCAATTTGAGAATGAGTCCCAGCACACTAAGTAAATACAACCCCCAAACTGAAATAAATCACAACCAACACGCTTACAAGGACGGCTTGGTGCCGGATATGGTTTCAGTGGTTCCTTTACATTATTATTAGATACTGACAGCATATGTTAAATGTGGCAGTGAAGTTTTCAATATCAGCACTAATGTTTAACCAAAACGAGCATTGCCTAGCCTGTTGTTTTATTTTTACAATCCCAAAGGGACATTCGTACAATAAACCAAGCATCTTCTGCACCATGCTCCTGGGAACCACTAATCTATTTTCAAAAAATAACAAGCCTTCAGCTTCTCCTAAATAATCCTTAATATTCCAATACCGGACAAGGCTAACAGGCACATAGTTTATATTGGACCAGCCGGAATTTACATATTTATTTAATTCCGACAGGTCCTTATTCCTAGCTGTTGCCTCAATAAATTGTTGCTTGCTTTCTTTCTTCAGAGATATTTAAATCACTGCTAATTATAGTTACAATGAACAGTGGAAAGAGAATATGACAAATCAGCGACCTCATCAGCCAGGTAGGCTCTTGAAAGTGTATCTTCTATATACACTTCTTTCCCTGGAATGTATGTAATAACTATATTGTACTTAAGTAATCTTAACATCAGTCCTTGAAGTCTAGGCGATACTTTATCCATACCTTTTTTAAAAAGATTCACTAATGCACCAAATTGCCATATGTAAAATTATTAAACTTTTCTAAGGCGACAACAAAGGCAAGTAATTCCTTTTCAATCTGTGCGTAGCGCTCCTCTGTGTCTGTCAGAGCTCTTGATGCAAATCCTAAAGGATGTTCATCCTGTAACAACTCCGACCCAATAACACCTTGTGAGCTGTCTGTTTGTATTTCCAATGACTTATTGTTATCATAGAAGTGTAAAACAGGTGCATTAGTAAGCAACTTTTTCAAATTACCAAATTTTTTATCAGGTTCTGGCTTCCATTTTAAGTTCACATCATTTCTAGTCAAATCCCTCAAACTTTTAGTACAAGCAGAAAAGTTAGCAATGAACTTTGATAAAAACTTTGCCATCCCCAAAAAACGCATTAAAGACTTCTTATTTGATGGTCTTGGTAAGTCTCTTATGGCTCTTACTTGATTCGAATCTGGGCGAACCCCTTCTGAATCATTTATAAAGCCTATAAATTTCACACAAGGCATTCTAAATTGCAACTTTTCCTGATTAAATTTAACACCGCACCTCCTAGCTCTTTCAAACACTTTGAGCAAGACTGCATCATGTTCATTTCCATCCTTAGCTGCTATGATCAAGTCATCAGAATATGGAAAAACTTCTTCTATATCTCCAAAAATATCAATGTATCATTTCATAAAAATTTCAGGAGCACAAGATATTCCAAAACACAACCTATTCCATCTCCATCGGCCATATGCAGAGTGAAATATGGTTCCAATCCCAATTCCAATTCCATATGCCAAAACCCTTGCTTCATATCCAATACAGTGAATACAGTATTATTATTCCCTAGTTGACTTGTAATTTCCTCAATTGTAGGAATAATATATTGGGGCCGCTTGATTGCCCCATTCAATTTTTTTGGATCCAAACATAACCTAAGATCACCATTTGGTTTACCTACAGCAATTAAATTTGACACCCAATCTGTTGGTTTGTCCACTCTAGAAATAATTCCCTCTTTCTCCAAATCAAATAGCACCTTTTTTAATTTCAACTTAACCTTTAGTGGGAACCTGCGTGGTCTTTACACTACCTGGAACTTTCCCCAGACCACTAAATAAATAATTAAATTTATCATTTAGATTATCAGTTTTCAAAGCAAACTTTTTTTTTTCAAGTTCATGGCCAAGCATGGTTTCAATCCTATCAAACATTCAACATTATCAGACAGTACTTCAAAGTTAATTGCAACACAATGGTTGTTACCCTTGATCTCCAGTTGAACTATACCTATAGGTTTTAATACAGCCCGATTACCATAGAGAGATAAAATCATTTGACTATGAACTAATTTAGGAGCAGGGACAACTTTCTTTACCAGACTTAAGCTAATTACATTTGCTTCTGCCCCATATCCACTTTAGCTCTAAACAATGTTCTATTACATTTGAGGTTAACATACCAAGCTGGATGATCATCACCATCTTCCCGCCGGTACTCGTGACTTTCCACTGCATTGACTCTCGTGACTTTAATTGGGCACATACTTGCAAAGTGATTTTTACCTTTGCAAGAAAAACATTCTTTGCCATAATCTGGACAGTTTTTATACTGATGGCGAGTCCCACATCTACTCTGCTGTTAACTTGAGTTTTCCTACTCTAGCTTGATGAAGAAACCTTTCTTGTATGTTCTTGTGAAGTCTTCTCTACATGTCGATTTTAATGTCCTGTTAACATATCAATTGTCATGTTTTGAGACCCGGTAGAAAAACCACGTATGTCCTCTGTTTGTCTTCTAGATGTCTATGCAGCACGGCAAAAATCCTCTGCTCTTTTCAAGGACAAGTCTGCATCTCTGAGCATATGCTCCGTCAACTTAGGATCTTCGATTCCCATCACAATACGATCTCTGATCATAGTCTCTAGTTGATTGCCAAATTCACACTTGATAGCTTGCGTTTTCAATTCTGTAACAAATGAATCTACAGATTGGCCTTCCTTCTTCGATATATATTGAAATACATATCTTTCATATACTGTATTTTTCTTTGGACTATAGTAGCCGTCAAATGACTTCAAAACATCTTCAAACTTAGGTACACTTCCTAAATCGAAGTTATTGTAAACATTCAAACCTCCATCTCCCACTGTCCACATCTGGATACCAATTTTTACTTCATCCTCTACTTTTGTTAACCTGGCCACTTTTAGATAAAACATTAATTTTTGCTTATATCATTTACACTGGTCTGCTAAGTCGTTTGCTTCAAAGTTTAACATTGGAAGGACGAACAAGTTCATATTAACTTCCGACACCATGTTGTATTGTGTTAGTAACTCAATAATTAAAGATACATAAGTGGTGTTATCAGTAAACTTAGTAAACTTCCATATAAGCCTCTGCCCATAATACACACAAATCATATCATATTGCAAAGTTCATCATACATAAACCACTGGGGTCCAATGTTGCTACACAGTAGACACCAAATATCTTACAACAGTTCCAAGTTACCAGTACTTTTCCACTATCGATACAGCCAGGCAGCGCTCTAGTATCTCTAAACTCTAGTATCTGAACTTGGTATTGGAACTGTACCGGTAACTTGGAGGTCCTGGTACTTAGTAGTTACTACTGTACTTGGTTAATATTACACAGTCGCCAACCACAATATATTAATATTGATGATGATGATAATAATAATAATGATAATGATATTATTATCACTATGGACTTATGCATTAACCTAATATAAATATTTTATAAGTGTGTAATTAATACGAATAAAAAAACTTGAATTAATATAGTTTGATATGTAAATAATAGATTTGATAAAAACAGTACCTAATTAAATATTTTGTGTTTTGTGCCAGAGATAATTACATGGTGTGCTTCTAGGGTTAAAATAAAAACTTATTCTTAATATGTGTTAGTTTTTTTTTTCTTTTACCTGTTCAGGCTATACACACATCTAATAATTACACTAATGACCAAATGAGGTAGGGATGAAGAAGAAAGAATTTTAGATTAGAGGTAATATACCCACGTTTGCATGGAAGGACATTGGAAAACCATTTGGATAAAACCATCTTTAGTAGATCCGACCGGGATTCGAACCCCAATGTTCTCATCATCATCAGGCCAGTCTAGCACGAGAGTGACGCCTGAGATAATTCGGCCGGCCACCAAAGCAGGTTGTCACAGGTTTAAATAATACATATCAGTATTAATTATTTGTTTCATATCTAAAATAAAAAAAAATAATAGCCTAATGACTTTCTTATAAACCATTTATTTGATATCACTAATAAATAGTTTAAGATTTAAATTTTTAATCATCTTCTAAATTTTACATAACTCATAAATCAATGATATTACTGTCTCCTAAGTGCAAATGCAAATCCCAATAATAAAGGATAAGTATTTATTAATGCTGAATCAGTTTACACGTATGACATAACAAACACCCCAACCCTTCTTCCACTGAGCAGTGTCTGGAGCTAGCCAGCCCAGCCTCATGGTGTGATATTGCTTTGTACCTGCTCCTCCTAGGCGTGAGGGTATCGGTAAGAAAAATATGTGAATGGCAATTCCGTTATTGATACTCGTGGAACTGGAACTGTTTAGGAACGTTAATATCAGTATTGACATTGTCCAACACAGTAAATAGTTGGGAGCTGCTGAGCGAAAGGTGGAAGTAAAATGAAAGAGAGATAGGCAATACACAGAGGATAGTGTGCATTGGTGGAGGCGTGGTATGGAGTGAGAAGATACGAGAGAGAAGAAGAGAATTCCTTAACGGTACTGGTTAGACCAGTACCGGTAAGGAATGACAAGATGTACCTGTTCCAAAACATTCCACAGTGAGACTACGTTCCAAGTAATGGTTACACTAGTATCGACACATCCCTACCAGTTGGTCACGCTCTGCTCTGTCGAGAATGTGTCGACTCGTAGTTAACTATTTTTTCCCTTGAGAATAACTAAGGTTCGGATTCCCCTTAGTTTCTTCTCTTAATTTTTCAAGCTTACATGACAGGTGAGGGCCCTCTGTTGCAAATCCAGGAATCAATTCCATCTTGATTAATACAACCCCTTCTTCGTCCTCTCGATCTATCAAGTCCAACAACTGACATCACATCTCCGCCACTGAGTTGGCAAGGGTCACTCCCCTTATTGAAATCTTGTAGAACAATTTGTCCTTTACTAGCTGAGTCGGGTTGGGTCCATTTCACTGGGATGCTACGCGTCAACAAGGAATAAATTGATTCCCACCATGTTGTTAACGAAAACCCCAGTACTCTTAGTTTAGTAAGTAAATGTCCTGTAAATTATCAACGCTCCTTGACTGTGTCGAGAGGCTCCCACGTGACGTACAATGTAAACAATTTCTAAACTAGACCTTTGTTGATGTAAGCAATCCATAAACACCCTAATATTATGTACTAAATCATCCAATGTTTGAATATATATATATTTTTTTTACACAATGAAGAAATAATATTGACTTAACATAAAAATATTGAAAAACTAATTCTTATTTACTACACCAACTCGAAAATTTAATGTCCATGAAAAATTATAAAGTCCTCATCATAAACAGAATTCCACCTTATGTTATCAAAAAAACTCAATACTCTTAGTTTAATAAAAAATTGTCCTGTAGATTATCAAAATTCCTTGAATGTGCCGAGAGGCTCCACGTGACATACAATCTAAACAATTTCTAAACTAGATCTTTGTTGGTGTAAGAAATCCGCCAACACCTTAATATTATATACTAAATCACCCTATGTTCATAAATCTATATAACAATATGAAGATATAACGATATTGACATAACTTAAGAAGAATGAAAAAACAAATTTTGATTTACAACCCCAACTCGGTAAGTTAATGTCCATATAAAATTATAAGTCCCCTTTAACATTTTATTAGCATCGGATTTCTAAAGTCCCAAATATTCTATTCTAAGGTTAATGAAAAACACCATTAAAACTTATTATGTTTAATATGGGACCAATGTTTGCTCTTAAGTGAAACTTAGTAGGAAATAATTCTGTCCAACCACCAATGCAGGGTTCCTACGGTCTGGAAAGTCAGGGAAAGTCAGGGGAAAAAAACGGTCAGGGAAAGTCAAGGAAGCTTAATAAAAGTCAGGGAAATGACAATTTATGTCACACTTCAGTTTCATCGGAAATTGTAAAGCCGCAGAAGGAAGGTGTTGCCAAAAGTGAAAGTAGTGTAGTGGCTCGAAGAAACCCTAACACTTTTGTTATGAAAGATAATATAAATAAGGCGGAAGTCATTTGGGCTTTGCAAGTTGTTGACAGTAAAATGTATTTCAATTCGTGCAATAATTTAAGTACAATTTTTCAGTTGATGTTTCCTGAGTGTTCCATTGCCAGTGCCTTTACTCTTGTGGAGACAAGCATATTTCATTGTGCATGGCTTGGCTACATTCTTTCATAACAATTTACTGGACTACCTAAAATCATGTAACAACTTTGTAATTTGTTTTGATGAGGCATTGAATAAAGTCATTCAACGAGGGCAAATGGACATTGTAATCAGATTCTGGGACAAGGAAAATCATAAAGTTGTCAGTCATGGCTTGGACAGTGTTTTTTTCGATAGAAGCACCGCTGAAGAATTACCGAAGCATTTCTTGGATGGTATTTCTCCTCTTCTAGTCTTTAAGTTTATACAAGTGTCAATGGATGGCCAAAATGTCAATCTAAAGTTTATAACTTTTCTTAAGGAACACATCAAATCTGTCACAGACAATGAAGTATGTATTTTGTTAAATTTGGGGACATGTGAGCTTCATGTTGTTCATGGTTCCTTGAGAACAGGAGTGGAGTTTGTCAATTGGGATATAAATTTCTTATTGTGTCACACATACTACCTGTTCACTGACTCTACAGCTCGTCAAGCATTGTTTACCCAGTTGACAGGGTGTACAACTTTTCCTTTGAAGTTCTGTGGTGTGCAGTTATTAGAGAATGCAACGTGCTTTCACAAGGCATTACAAATTTGGGACCACGTTGTTAAGTTTCTCAAAGAAGAAAAGTTTCCTAAAACAAAATCTGTAGGGATACTGAAAAGAGCAGCCTGTGATCCATTCCTGAATTATATACTAGCTCTCTGCAAAACAATTGCAGATGGATTTCAGCTTTTCCTTTTTGATAAGGTTTTATATATTTTGTTATTTTTCCATCATTTTCCCTGAACTGATTGGCAAGATGTCTGCGTTCTTATTCTTTCATGAGAGGTGAGGCAAGGTCGGCTGTAGGGGAGGAGGAGGAGGGCGAAATAAATGTAATTAAATTAATATTTCCAAATGAATAGTACCATAAAATTATAGTGGAAATTTTGTGAGAAGTTGGTCTGGGAACCTGGGAAAATAGTCAGGGAAAGTCAGGCAGAATTTTTTTACAAATACTGTAGTAACCCTGCAATGTATTCCAACATCGTATGATATGTAATTGTTACTTCTTAAAATCACGAGACTTTGTATAGGTGTAGAAGTAAATCAATTTTTTTGCAGTAACAAAATAGATTTAGTTAATCAAATCTAGGTTTCAAAAGATTAGCCTAAACAAGATATAATTGTTTGCATTTTGTTCAAAGTTGGATCAATCATACAATTTCCAACAACAAGTTTGTTTGCATTGTTTTATAAATGTTCCCTTTTAAGTTAACACATCCACTTGACAGTCGTCAACCTGTTCTACACTCTCCTAGTTGCTTTGTAAACATTTAGTTGACCTGTTCTATGATGACACAGTATATATGTTAAAAAAACATTGACTTTGTTCAAATCAATATTAAACCTGTGGACCACCACTATAACTATATATATATATATATATATATATAATTTTTTTCTCAAAAAAGACATAAAAATTAGTTTGATGAGAGATTTTGATCCCAACTTTAAAGTGATTTTACGACACAATATACAAGTCATCCATGGTCACAATAATAATCGTCATGATCATGGTTCAAAGGGTTGACACCCAATAGTCATTTATTATAATAATTAATGAATATGTTCTTCCAAATCATGTTTTTTTGTTATAGTACACTGTAGTCCGAAAAAGTTGATCTGGCCCACGACTAAATAGTACACTATTAAAAATTTGCATCTTTCTTCCTTGTTTTTTTCAAAATAACTACACTAATAATTTATGGATATGAGTGTACTTAGATTTTTTTTTTGAAGTGGGTTACCCTTAGGCTTCCTTGAATACCTGGTGAGTTGCTAAGGTGCTGCGAGACTCTCACGCGACATGACAACACAGTGACCATTACCACACTCCAGCACATCCTTTATTGCCCCAGTCAATTGTTGTGGTTGTTCTTTGTTGTTTCCTTGTGTAGGCAGCCTGGAAATCATTAGACCGGGTTGTTGGATAACTTCTGGTTGACCTTTGGACTGTTGGATGTCGGGTGATGTTTCCTCCGCAAGTTATTCTATTACCTCACTTGCGAATTAAAATTTTTTTTTTTGAAAATTTTCATTGTTCTGCTACCATCTTTGTGCCCTTTTGTTATCACTAGGTACATTTCTGACACATCACAGTACCAATACGTCACTAAATGGTCACGTCACCTCACCTCACTGACCGAGAAAATTCCACTAATTGAGCTTTGGTACTTGGTTACTACCCCTCCGCTATTTTTTTTACAAATAAGACTCTGCCACTTGCAAAGAAAAACACAGTGAGAATAAGTTCAACATATATTAATGAGTAAAATGATTAATTTAGATGGCCCACAATAGTGTAGGGCAAATAAAATAGAACACACTTAAACACTCTAACACCCTGGCCCACTGGGCACTCAAGAAATGTTTTTCATCTGACACTGTTCTACCTCGTGCGGCGCACGGGCCAGCCCTGTCCTGTTTAACAATCCGTACATCACTGCCCTATCCTTCTACATTCCACCTCTGACCTCACTGGGCGTGAAGTGCCATCTATCGCCATACATTTCAAATAGTACACAAGGTGTGACGTAGATGGTACAGTAGCTACGAATTTAATTACACCAGCGGTTCCCAAACATTCTTGACTCGTGAACCCATTTCACAAACATCTGAGTTATACGAAACCCAGGTAAATATCCATAGCCACACACTTAATTTTATACCAAATGTTTATGAAATTTAGTTATCGATTGTAATCAAAATGTTTAATACCTTTAAATTAACCTACTTTATCTCCAGTAGGTACTTTGGGATACCATAACAAATATAATGGAATAATTTTGAAACTACTTAAGTACAAGTTCAAATAACCATACATTTATTTATTAAATTAAAACTGAATTAAATAAGCAAAGTACTGTAGTAACATTTTCTTATCTTTACTGTCACAATACTATCTCATTTTACATGTTTTTTTAAAGTGGTACTGGAAATTGCTGCTTTGACATAACTCTAATAACCTCCTTTAATAACAAAATTTCATGCCGATATAATTTTCAAAATTGTTTATAAGTTTTAACAACTTTTCACGTGACTTAGTGAGAAGGATGGGCTTGCTTTGGATGGCACAGACCTTTAAATTCAGAAACCACAAATGACAAAGTCTCGAGTCACTTTCAGCATTGAGCCTGTTTCTGTATTTATTTTTTAAATAGCCATATGAAGAACAATATTTCTCACTCAAATACGTAGAAGAAAATGGTAACAAAGCTGTAATAGCTTTATTCGCTAACACTGGGAACTCCTCCTTTAAACTTAACTAGAAACCAATTAATGTCAAATATTTATAGCTTTTTTTTAAATTCAAAATCTGTGGAAATTTCAAGGATTTTTTTTTCACTCACACCTAATGTGGAGGATTTCAAAACTGCTTTATCTTCCAGGGGGTTGCAAATCCAATTGTTATTATTGGATATAGCTGGGACATATTCTCTGAAGATTTTCCAAGTCCCTTCAAGTGTTCTATAACCATGTTCTTAAGATTTTCGTCCAAAGAAAGCTGATTTTATACCATGGAGTCATGAAGTGTATCAAAGCACTTCATTTGATTGCTAACTAAACACTTTTCCCAAAGATTAATTTTTTAATCATTTGTCTCATATAGTGTCACTCTAGCGTTCATCTTATTTAATGTCAGAAAATGTAGTTTAAAAACCATAGTTATGGTAGGTTAGTCAGGTTTCTACTGTCATTCAAGCAGATGATTCTAAATGGTTATATTATACCACTTTGCGGTTCAGTCTTGATGACGGGCAGTATAGCAGAGTGTGTCACACTCCCTGGACTGTATGACCACCTAATTGTAGGTTTTACAGGCAACTAGTAAAAGGTCAGTTTACGGAATTCGTGGCCAACTTATTAGACCTAATTGGGTCCTTGCTAATCACGCTATGGTTACTTAGTTGTTTACCCGGTTGGGGTTGGCAACTTGTGGGTCACTATATACTTGCGATGCAGCCCGCGTCTGATAGAATATTTCTCATGGCCGGCCCCCTTAAGGTGCCACATGTCTGTATTTCTTAACTTTATTGCTTTGTTATTTTGTAAATCTTGCTTTTTAGTTCCCTGTCTGTTTGGAACTCAGGTTGTACTAATTGGTACCAAGCCTGTCATGATTAATACTAAGGCAGGGATTACTACTAACCTTTTTTGGCCAAGACCCAAAATCAACAGCCGATCAACTTGGCGACCCATGGGTCTCTTTGAAGGTAAACAGTGAAAAGTTAAACAGTGATAATATAATAATTTAAATAAATGCGGTAATTATTTATTATTATGTAAAGCTGTAGTATTTTCTAATAAGCAATTATAAAATGTAATTAGAATGTAACATTAAAACTAAGAAAATATTTCTAGTATTGAATCTAATAAATTAAATACATTAATGTACGGTAACTCCATTAATATTATGATGTTAGGTAGGCCTAATCCCTATTGGGAACACATGAGTATTAACATATTTTGTAACAAATAATACGTAGTAATAATTGCAATTTCAAACCTTTTACAAAACAAAATTCCAAAAACAATTATTTACATTAGTTAGTGAGATCCTTGGCCTTGCACTATTGCTGAAAGGTTTTCAAATCATGGTCATGTCTTTGAAAGGCTGCATCACAAGTCAGGCTCTGGTTGTAGTCTGCTTCTAATCTTAGTTTTCATGACAGAAAGTGTAGAAAAGCCAGCTTCACATAGGTAGGTGGTCGTAAACGGAAGTAACACTTCAATAACTTTGTTCCCTAGAGTAGGTTTTTCTTTTTTCAATTTTATCTAAAATTAACATAGTGACTCATTTTGTTTTTGGAAATTGTGACACAAGGCTTCATCACTTTAAACTTCAATGAGCTTTTCCTGGAGACCAGTGATGTCTGAAAAATGTTCAGGCAAGTCTTCAACATCAATGTCAAATGGACTGCGCACCCAACTGTATTCAGCCATATTTTCTGGAATGTAGCGATCAAACTCAAGATTTAATTTCTGCAGACGCCCAATTACTACATTTTTAACCTTTGCTAGCTCAGTGGTTTTGTCTTCCAGAAGCAGGTTTAAAGTCGGGAAAGAAGCCATCTTATTTTCTTCTTCCACAGTTTCAACTTTCCTTTAAATGATGTCAATTTCTCTGTTAGGCCAATTACAGTGGGATCGTGACCTTTCAGTGAGGTGTTCAACTTATTAAGTTCTGCAAACATAGCTGAAAGGTAGGCTAAATTCAATATCCACTTTTCATTAGAGAACCGGGAAACCGAAGGATGATTCTTAACAGATAAAAATATTCCAATCTCCTTGAGTAGGGATACAACTCTTTGAAGTACATTTCCTCGAGATAACCACCTGACCTCAGAATGATACAACAAATGGGTGTACTCGAAGCCCATTTCTAAGCACATCTGGCTAAATATCTTGTTGTTAAGTGACCTTGCTTTTATAAAATCAACGAGCCAAACAATCTCTTTCATAACAATATCCAAATCCTATAAGTCCAGCATAGCATATGTAGGCTAAGAGTTGAGCGTCGTCGCTTACATCATTTGATTCATCCAGTTGTAGACCAAACTGCCCACTAGTTTTGAAGACTGAAATCACTAATCTTTTAATATCAATTGACATCATAGATCCGTTTACAAATAGTATCATTTGACAGTAGTATTTGTTTGATTTTACATATTCATCACCACAGGTCATGCGAGCCATGTCTATTGCTACCGGTTTTTACCAAATCCTCTTCAATTGTATGTGATTTATTCTGTTTTGCAATACACCAAGCGATGTGGTAAGAAGCAAAAGGGGTTGGTGGAAAGAATAAACAGCCTTATTTCCAGTGTCGAGACATTGTCGCTTCAGCTGCTGTTCTATCCTTTCAAAGAAACTCCATTCTTTAGTAACTAAAGCATGATGCTTGATTTCAAGGTGGCTCTTTAGCTTGTTATACTTTAAGGTACGGCTACACTAGGCCGGTCCGTACCACACCGAATTTCTAGCAAGTGGCTACACTTGTTGCACCGTACCACATCGAATGTGAAGGAAGGATCAAAATGATGCACATGCACAACACTCCCGCAAGTTGTGTTGTGAGAAGTCATGGAGAAAAACAAAAAAAGTTGATGTGAAATTATTTTATTGAAACGTAGTTAAGTGGCGGCTCTTTATCAAATAACGTTTATTGAAACAAATCATGTTATGGGGAAAGTTTGTTTGAAAATTTTAAGAAAACTTCACAATTCTCTATTTTTCTATAAACGCATTCAAATATTCCCATTTTTGTTGTTTTAGTTTTACTAATCCCATTATTATTTAATTAAAGTGAAAAATTCTTCTCTGTTGTATTAATAATATTGCTACAACACATTAAAATATAGCACTTACCTTAAACATTCATTTGGTTTCCTATTTCTTGCCAAATGTTTAATCTCCGCACATTGTTCATATACCTTGAGTCTGATTGATCATAGTTATTTGTACTTTTGTACATAAATGATAAGTATCTCGTCATCCATCTCTTTAAAACGCACTTTATTTTTAAATATTAAAACACAAAAAAACTTAACCAACAGCCCACCACAACGATCTAACATGCCCTGTTTCACAAACATTTACGGAGACGCCCAACGTCTTCGATATTCGCAAGCAAGTGGCTACACTACGCCGGCCCATTCCATACCACACCGCAAAAGGGCAGATGACTGCTCTCTCGACGATTCTTCTGCACTTTTGCGGTGCGGAACCATGCGGACCGGCGTAGTGTAGCCACTTGCATTTAAAAGCATAGGTAGCATTCACCCGGATTTGAGAGGTGGAGTGCGAAACGGTGTGGACCGGCCTAGTGTAGCCATAGCTTTAGTCACTCATTGCTCAATCTACACAGATTATCGTGTTTTTATTATTGTTTGTAAAACTTTGGTTCTGAAAAGATTTATAATTTCAAATTAAGTGCTTCAATCGACATATTTATGAAGCTATGGCAATCCATTCCGAAAGCCATGGCAACCCACGTCTGGGTAGCAACCCATATGTTAAGAACCTCTGATCTAGGGCCTAGAATCCTAAGCCGCCTCTTTCTACATTTTCTTGTCTAAGTGTCCTCTCTGGGTGGACCGCCCTAGTGCTACAAATTAATATTTGTAGCAAGTAAATGCTTCTAAGCTAGTGCTGCTAGAGCATTAGCTCTTACTCTTAAAAGTAGAGCCGAAACGCTCTAAGTATGGTTGTTAAATCTACCCTGGTATTCCTATTAGTTAATTAGGTTTAGTTACATGTTGCGTCATGTACATTTCTTGGCCTTGTTCTGGCCTATTTTAAGTTTAACTGATTAAGATTGGACAGAGTTAGGTTCTTTGACCATCTCTCATTTTAGAGAGAGTCAAGGTCCCACTTTTATGAGTGAGGAATTAATTAAGAAATCAAACCCAAGAATGATGGTGTTGGTAGATTATAGGAAACTTAGTGTTTCATGCCTAACACTTGGTAGGAGTTACCATTTAGCTATTTAGTGTATTCTTTATCTGATTGCTTGAATGGCGATATATATTTATATATTTTGAGCACACATACTTTGGAAAGTGTGGATTGTCCTTGCGCATGCAGGGTTATGACTATTATTTTAGGTTTTTTCTACATATATTAAAATTATGTATCAAACCTCATTTAACTCTTGGGTTTTTACCAAACATTTCTTTGCCTACTTTTGTATTGTTGTAAAAGTTAGTGACACATCTACCGACTGGTACAGGCACCGTTACACATATTTAGTCCAGTCCATTGCATATCCCTAGAAGTAATGGTTGGTTAACTTGAATATATCTTCTCCGGTAGTTCACTGTTTTAAAAGTCTGTATAATAAGAGCTCTTATTGTATAAATTTACCATTAATATACCTGACAAAAAGTAACAAAATGGCTAAATTGGCAACATCATTGGATTCGTCAAGTTGAATCACAAATAAAGGACTACTACTAACTCTATACAAAACAACATTTTCCACATAGTTTGCCATGTCGTTAATCTGGTTGGAGACCGTATTGTTAGACAATTGTACTACCTTTACTTTTTTGGTGAAAGACTCTCCAAACATATACTGCATTACATCATTTATGCATGGATGCACTAGATCTTCAATCGAATGTGGTTTTGCAGTTTTAGAAATTCTGTAGAAAACATGATAAGACGCTTCGAGAGCATTCTTTTTGTCATTGTTTGCACCGGATACAAATTAAGTTAAATCATATTTTCACTCATCAGCTTTTTGTGTTAAAAAATTCAACAGGCTTGTTTACATGTCTTGTTTCTAAATGGCGTCTAAGTAGAGAAGGTTTCAGACTACTGTTAGCAAGAATTTCACCACAAACAACACTGTGGTCGTGGACAGTCCTTGTTACCTGTATAAGTAAATGCAAACATAATATAATTAGAACCATATTTTCTTTTCGTCCCGGATATGTGCTAAATTAAAATAATTTGACTCGACCCTAAGTTTTGGAAAGCGAAACAACTTATTTATGGGGGAGTAGAAAAATTAACCATAGGTTTCTGAAGAGATAATGGACAGAAAATTCATCAAGTTTAGTTAATAGAATCTTGTAAATGTGCCTCACAAAATTTTACTAACTTTTCATAAAAAAAAAACCCCACCATTACAGAAATATTTTGGTTTTGGAACTGCTGGTGACACAAAATAAACAAGTTTACAAGCAGCTGCAACAAAAACAAACACGCTCCTATCCTCACCTGTGTAGGTTATTTATCTCTAAAGTGCATCAATGCAGTGTGTTACCTATTGTATACCACGAGATTAACATAAAACGCTGACAAATTAGTTTCTGCCCCCCATGTTTACATTCAAGTGTTTGATGTTTCGGATAAGTGGTTGGTTGTTTGGCTCTCTACTGTAATTCATTTATATAATTGTAGTAATTTACATTCATTGTGTTAAAGGAAAAGATGATGATTCGGTTGAGTTACTTTCTCTTCATAATCAAGTAACCCTTCTGCGAGGTGAGAATACCTCTCTACAGAATACAATAGTTGAGCTAGAGGCTAAAGTTATTGGTGCATCGGCGAAAGCCGACGTCTACAACATGGAACTTATTGGAAGGTAAGACCCTTATTGTTAGAATACAGAATAGCAACTAAATTCAAACTAGTTATCAAATAACATTTTTCTTTTCCTAATACTCCCTTCAAACACTAGGTGGGGATGTAGGGAAAACAAGAAAAGGTCAGTTTTTATAGCAAAAAATTTGTTTGCTAAAATAAATAAAATAATGCTTCAGTACAAATATAGACTTTAATGTTTTGCACATGGTGATATCAACAGTTCTTGAATATATATCACAAACCTAGCAGCATTAGATGACAAACTTTTCAAATGAAGAGAAAAAGTTGTCACTCAATTCCAGGACGTCCCTAACAGATATTCGAGAACTGTTATGTGAATAAAATTAAACTTTGTTTGTACTGAAGCAATATTTGATTTCTTTGAAGCAAAAATGTTTTGTTATAAAAATTACAAACACACTGACCTTTTCCTGCGTCCTCTCTATCCCACCCCCATTAATGTAAACTAACTAGAGCTTATTAATTGTATTTTATTATTCATATGTGAAACTTATGAAATAAATATAAATTTTATTTTGGACAATGGCTTTAGAGGAAACTATTCTAAAACACATTGTTAAACAGTTTATTTAGCTAAAATATAAATGTATTAATCTTTATAAGACTCTGACGGTCTAGTGAGTGTAGTCCAAAACCATAGTCACAACATTTTTTAACTCTCACTACATGTTTTCTAGCTTATACAACATTCTTATATGGGTAGTTATAGTTTGAGTTTTTTTAACTCCTAAGTTCAGACAAGGAACAAGGAGTGTGTTTCACAGTATTAATAAATTATATTTTACACATGTCATGCATTTGAGTTTGTTTTACTGTAGTAGGTACAAGTAAAAGGGATAGGAACAAATCATCATCATCATCATCATCATCATCATCATCAACTGTTTCCAGCTTGTTGCCGGGTCAGTTTTTTATCCCTCACTGTGGCTTGGGGGGGGGGATTGGTTGATGTAGCGATGACGGCAACGTTGTGTTCAGACACATGCGGGTAGGTGTAGGGAAAAGGTCGGTGAGTGTGTTCCGGCAAAGTTAGTCGCAGTGGAACAGAAGGATGTCCCTGCAACATGAGTTGCGGTGAGAGTTAGGGTGATAGCTCTTTCGTAACATAAGATAATTTAATAGCTCTTTCAAACAAGTGGCGCACCCGACTGGCGTCTGACCGAGGAACCAACGTGTTAAATACTCTCCACATCTTCCTGGCCTTGTCCAATGGGAGAAAAGGGAGCTTCCCACTGGCGCGAGAAAACTTGAGCGATAATGGCCGCCAAGCGAGCCAATAGAAAGAGGAGTTCTCTTTGGTGATGAGTAGAGTGGGGAACTCGTCACGGACGGCTTGGAGAACATGGACTGTGAAGCGGTCCAGGCAGTGAAGAGGGTGGGTGGCGTGGCCTGTGCAAGTGCGGAGGAAAGATACAAGGGCCGACTGAACAGTGAGGCACAACAATCCCCCACATTGGCTTGCGCACTTGCACACAGGTGACTCCTGGCTTACAAAAGTATTACATCATATTATACAAAGCTTATCCTAGTAATCACATATTATTTCTTATTTCTAAATTAATGAATTATATAAATATGCATCTTAGAGCTATTTTTATAATAGTTTTTACATAGATTAATTGAAATAGTTCCTTTAAACCCCATCTATCACAAACAAACAAAATAAAGGCCAATATATGACATATATAAATTTAAAACAATACTGCCCTTTCTGGGGCCAACAAATACCTGACAGAAAACGGCGCTTTCTGGGGCCAACAAATACCTGACAGAAAACGGCGCTTTCTGGGGCCACCAATACACCACACCTAATCGACTCTTTCTAGGGCCACCAATACACAACAAATAATCAGCCCTTTTCAGGGCCAGATTTGGACGGTGTTTTACTGAGGAGGTGTACCCACGCAAGATGTTGTTTTTGTCACGCACTGAGGTTATGTAACCGCACACCGTGATGTTTCTGTCATGCACTGGGTTGTGCTACCGCTCACTGTAATGTTTGTGTCACACACTTGGTCGGTGTAACCATGCACTGTGTTGTTTGCTTCACGCAATGGGTTGGCGTAGCCACGCACTGTGTTGTTTGCGTCCCGCATTGGGTTGGTGTGACCACGCACTGTGAGGTTTGTGTCACGCACTGGGTTTGGGTATCTACACACTGTGATGTTGGCATCGCATACTGGGTTGGCGTAACCATGCACTGTATTGTTTGTTTCCCGCATTTGGTTTGTGTGACCCCGCACTGTGATGATTGCATCACGCACCAGGTGGGGTAACCAATGTAAAGAGAATAGATAGGTAGTACCATTTGGAAGAATTTGATGATGTCATTGCTTACGTCAGCCACGAAACTACGTCACCCAGTACACATCAGTTGTGTCATCCATGTGTTTCGGGCAGTTCTTTCATTTATCTTTATAATGATTTATTTATTAGTGTTTGTCTAGTAGTGATTTTTCGTGTATAGTTAGTTAATTTATTATGTTTACCACTCAAGTATCTGTTTTAGTAGGCTACTATAAAATACAGCAGTGATGCTCTCATTAATGATTTAGAAATTTTATTTAATACATTTATTTAATATTAGTAACTATAATACTAAATATGGATGCTAAATATAATATGTAGGTGTATTGCTCTTCACAAGCTATTTATTATTTTATAATAGTTTTTCTTTTATATAATATAATATATCAATTATAGGACTTTAGGTCATTTCTCCCTTGTTACAAGTCATTGTTGAACATTTAGACTTCATGGTAATTTATTTGCCTACGTTCTTCACTTTTAATTACATGTGTTTTTAATTAGACATAAAAAATGCCTAGCTGTGCTGTTGCACTCTGTGTAAATAATCAACGAAACTGCAAGGGTAATAATATATCTTTCAACTCCTTTCCTAAGGATCCAGACACTTGCCGTACATGGGAGCTAAATGTAAAAGTCAAGACACAATTAATACAAATTTTGCTAGAATATGTTCCATTCATTTTGCCGATCGTGACTTTGAAAGAAATTTACCAAGTGAACTACTTAATTTGCCCTATAAAAAAGGCCTTAAATGTAGTGCTGTGCCTTCCCTACACATTCCAACATCACATGCCAATATTTATTATGATAAGGACAGACAACATCGCTGTTACAAACGAGAAATCACAAAGAGAGTGGCGGAGAGAATAGCAGCACTTTCCCCAAAGAAACCTCGCTGCGAAAATGTGCAACTACAATTTGACAAAGAAAGTCAACAAAACACTAATTGTATAGAGGAAAACATTAAGACAAAGGAAGATTTTTTAAGTCTAGAAAAAACTCTTAAATTGACACAAGATAAATTACGAATCCTGGAAATAGAATTACAGACGTGTAAAGAACAGTGTGAAGAACAGAAAAATCTACTCTCAAAGCAATCTTCAGATGCCACTAAGCGAGAGCTAGAATGTAAAAAGAAATTCTCAAAAGCCGTGAAAGATGAATTATATTCTGTACTAAAAGGAATATTTACAGAAACACAGATACGATGTTTTATAAACAAGAAAAAAACTTCGTATTGGGCGAATGAAGATATTCTTCAAGCATTAGCATTGAGATCAATCAGTAAAAAATCGTATATATATGTCAGAAATAAAATGGGAATTCCATTACCTGGTATCTCAACACTAAGGCGCTGGACAAAGTCGTTTCAATGTCGGCCTGGAATTTTGAAAAATGTTATTGAGATAATGAAATCTAGTAATTATGATTCATTTCAAAGGCAGTGTGTGATTTCCTTTGATGAAATGAATGTTGACTCTAGAGTTTGTTATGATCATGAAAATGACATGATTATAGGGCCACACAAAAACACCCAAATCATTATGGCGAGGGGTCTCAATAGCAAGTGGAAGCAGCCTGTGTTTTACGATTTTGATGCACAAATGAGCAAAACAATTTTACTTGAAATAATAATAGAGCTTGAATCAGCTGGATTTAGCGTTTTAGCCTGTGTGTCAGATCTGGGAGAAAACAATATCGGTGTCTGGAAGTCTTTGAGCATTTCCGAAGATAGCCCATGTTTTCCTAATCCTGTAAATGGTTCCCGAAGTGTTTGGGTATTTGCTGACATTCCACATATGATCAAACTTCTACGCAATCACATTTTAGATAGTGGAATCACTCTTTCCTCTGGAACGACTGTAAACAAAGAAGTGTTTCATCAACTGTTGGAGAAGGATTCTGGTGAATTCAAATTATGTCCAAAACTTTCAGAAGTTCATCTTTTGGCACGTGCAAGAGAACGGCAGCGAGTTAAATTTGCAACCCAATTACTTTCTCACCATACAGCACAAGCCATTTTGTTCTTACTAGATGAAAAAGAAATATCTGAATTTGTAAATCTGGTTAACGATACGTTTGATGTTTTCAATTCAAGTTTCCCAGTTAATTTTATAACAGTTCTTTAAAGTGAATATGGCATGCATCTTGAGGCACAAGAAGACATTTTGAACCGCATGGCCGATACGTGTCGTAGCATGAGAGTTGGAAAAAGAACATCTTTGTTACCCTTTCAACGTGGATTTTTAATTTCCATAGCATCTCTTAAAGGACTATACAAGCAGGTAATGGAAAGTGGTGCAAAATATATTTTAAATCATAGGTTGAACCAAGACTGCCTGGACCATCTTTTTTTTGGCATCCGAGGAATGGGACAGTTTTACGACCACCCGCTTCCGTCTGAAGTGAAAAATCGTTGAGACTAATTTTACTTGGAACGAACTTGGGTCAACTATCATTACAATCTCCAGTTGAGCACGAAAGTGAAACAGATGACGCATCTATTATAATAACCAGTGCTATGTTTAAAGACACCTTAAATGATATTGGTCCCAAGGAGATATTGACAGAAGATGAATATATTCGTCAGCTACTTGAGGAAGCTAACAAAATACACCCAACCAATTGTCCTCAACAAGAGACTAAACAAATGAGCATTGCTGAGTCAGAAGGACTGAGATATGTAGCGGGGGACGTTGCACACCGTTGCAAGGACGTTGATAAAACGCTTAGCTCTAAAGTGATACCAATGGCCACTCCTGATAATTATTCCTGGATAGTAACGTTGACCAAAACCACTGGTCTAAGGGAACCATCCGAAGAATGGATGGATACTGTAAAATAATTTGAAGTTGTATTTTCATTACTTCATGGGAATGGTGTATGTAGAAACAGGAATGTTATAGCAAATCTACAAAATGCTCTTCAAAAAAATATCCACTTATTCACTCTAAAATAATAAGGACATACTGTCGTATTAGGACATTTATTAGAATAAAACATCTTAATCGAACTCTCAAGACGACACAAAAAGAAAATTCGAAATGTTCTCTAAAAAAAGGACAAAAATGGGTGAAATCGTGTAGTTCAAAGTCCTAAAAAAACCTTTAGTAGGCTTATATTATACGTTTTGTGACCCTAACTCTTGAACATTTTGAAAACTCATAAGTGTAAATTTGGTTTGATTTTAGAACTTTATGAACATAGCAAATCTTACAGAGTGCATGACAAAACTTTTAAATATTTACATGCCTAGGGTTAATAATGACTAATATAATTTAATATTTTTACATTAAGCTTCAACAAACATTTGTTGAATAGTTGCGTCTAATTTAATAATAAGGGTTGATAGAATTTATTTCAATTTACGTTTATGTTATATATTTGTGGTGCTAAATGGAAAGCTAACTAAAATGCCAAAAACTTCAAAACACATTGAATTTTGCCAGTGTTAATAGAATAGTTCAAAATTGTAAGTAATTTTGAACATATTTTACTAGGTTAAGTGTAATTTATTTAGTTTTTTCATTTATTGGTATGGATTTTAAATATGCATTAATATGTTTAATGTTCCCAAACATGATATTATGATTTCTAAAAATAATTATTTAGAAAGGACTTAATTTGTCTTCCATAAAACTTTGTGAATGTTAAGCTGTGTTCTCACGTATCATTTTCAGGGATTCATTGAAAATTAATACAAAATGAACGTCAGAACACTCATTTCATTAGAATGATTCATTATTTCATACTTTCATTAAAAGTTAAAAGAGGTCTACTTTACTTAATTGTTAGTTATCATTATTGAAAAGTAAAACAAAATGAACTGTGTGAACACGTAGGCCCTGCAAGAATTAATTAATTCATTTTTATTTAATTAAAATAAGCATTTATATATTTATAGACATTGTACTGTTATAAGATTTCTCAAAAATGGTATTTAAGTGAAAAGACGGACAAACCAACCCATTTTTGGACTATTACAGAGTTTGAATGTTTGTGGAATATGAGCAGTGATGAGTGATTTATATAAAATAAAACAGCGCGTGGTGCCATTTTAATAAATGAAACTGTAGTTGATCATTCTCAACATGAAAAATATGTTAAATTACATTTCATTAAAAATGAATAATTTGAAATGATTAACTGAAAAAGACACGTGAGAACACGGCTTTAAGCGCTAGCTGGTGTATTGAGTGACGTCACACGCTCAGCCAATCGGATGGGTTTCTCCAACTGACTCTACCTTCTATTCTCTTTACATTGGGGGTAACCGCACGTGATGATCTTTGGTCTCACAATGTTTTGGTGGGATTGGAAGTCGTCGAGTTCGAAGTAGGATACTCCATTCTGCACTGCTTGATAGGGGAGGGTCTGGCCCTTTTGTGTCCTCAGAGGTAGTGGGTTCGCGGTCCTCTGTTGTGGGTCGTTCTTGTAGCTGTTGTTCCCTGATGTTCTTACCAGGGGGTGCAGAACATAGTTGTCCTCTATGCATCTTTCTAGATTGCCCATTTGGATAGGTAACCCAGTAGACCCCTCCTCTTTGTTTATTCACCATGTAAGGTCCTTCCCATTTGGGGGTAAAACCGGCGTAGTAGGCTTCTGTTGCGTAAAGAGAGGGTGGGCTTGAACTAGCGTTAGATCGCTCTTCTGGAAGGGTTTGGCATGATGGGATGGAGGTTGGGTGTACCTTTGTTGATAGGCCGCTTGATTTCTTCGCACCCATTCTTCTCTTTGGGCAGCTCCTTGGCTGGGGTTCTCGTTGTCTTTGAGTAGAATTTGATGTTTGATGCAGTGTGTTCTTTGTAGAGGTCGCTGAGTGTTAAAAAGTCTTGGTTCAGTAGCACGAGGAGTTGTTCTGTATGTTCTATTGGGGAGTGTTGCCTGATTTTGTCTTGAGGAACTGTAGGGGGATCTCCATTAAGCCTTGGAGTCCAATACAGAGTATGGCGTTCATGGTTACCATATAGTACTCGGCTGTTCTCCTAGTCCAGGATTACCTTATGTTTCGTGAATTATGGTTTTCCCAAAATCAGTGGTTCTTGGAGCTCATCGGACACCAGGAACGTGACGTTGATTTATACCTTTTGTATGGTTAGGGGTAAAGTTATCTGGCCTCGGATGGCGAGGTCACTCTCAACCTTTCCAGGTGGATGAGTGTGGGGAAGGGGATTAACTTCTTCCGGTTTGTAGGGGTAAATTGTTGGTATTGGATGAAATTAGTGGTAGCGGTAGCGGTATCTAATAGGGCTAGTAGAGAAGCATGAGGCGTTTCACACAGAACTCTGGGAAGTGGTTGGGATGTAGAAGCATTGGCACTGTTTATTACATGTGTTGGCCCTGGTTCCTGCCTCCCATAGGTGGGGACCCTGTTGTACTCTGGCTTGGGCATTTCTCGGTCTTTCCATGTCTCGCTGGTCTTGGCTTAGCACTGATCAGTCACGGTGAAAATTGTACCATGGACAGTGGTAACATCTTGGAGGTCGCGGTTCAGATATGGTCGCCGGGTTTTTGATGGGGCGTGTCGTCGTCGTTCCAGGATTTTTAGCCAGGTCTTGTTCTACGGATACAGCTCTAGTGATCAGTTCTTCCAACTCTTGCGGGTGCGGGTCTTAGTCCCAGTTGGACTAGTTCAATTAACATAGGGATTATCTCCGTTGAGGGAGCGGTAGGGGCCAAGCGTTAATACAGCCGTATCTTGTGTCGTGGGAATATCTCGACGGGCTCGGTCTGTGTTTGTTCCTTCCTGTATAGTTCCACGTTGAAAGAGGCTATGGTGGTTGTACTTGCAAAGTGGTGCGTTAGTCGTTGTTTGAATTCTTCCCAAGTCGTAATATACTCCCCATAAAGTTTCCACCACTGGGTGGCAGTGTCCTTGATTTGCCGTTGGATGGTAGGTACCCATTCTAGCGGGTCTACTCGAGTGGTTCTGAGCTGGAGCTGACAGCGTTGATTGATGGTAGTAGGGTATTCATGCCTTTGACCATGAAAGTCTGGTAGAGTTGGTAGGGGGCAGGGGCTTGGAAACAGACATTGGTAGGTGGCAGTCAGGTGGGAGCGATATGGTGGTGCGCTGGCGGTGGAGGAGGTGGACCATTGGCGTGGTGGACATCGGAAGAAGAAGCCACTGAGGTCTCTAGGCTCATCTTTCCAACCCAGGCACTGGTAGTGGTAGTATTGTCAACAGTCCTCGCAGATTATCTCTTGGCCATCTTCTCTGGTACAGGTTAACCCTGGGCAATAACGTATTTCCACCGGTGACTCAACACAGGTAGTGCAACGGTAAGCTGGTTCGTTGTTGTCACGTGGCTCGTCTACCCACTCAATGTATAGGTAATTATAGGGCTTTTGGCAGGATGTGCAGTTTACATAGTGTCGGTCCCCTCCTGGGGTACATGATGGGTTGGTACACTTTTGACTTCCGGTCATAACCATCTTGTCTTATTTAGTGAGGTTGTCTTGTCTTCTTTGTTGAAGTTGTTTGGTTGCCACCGGGTTTTGTTCGCTCCCGGAAGTATTGTGTAGTGTTCTGGGGTTGTGTAGTTGGTCCGTTGGACATCCCTCCTTTGTCTTGAGTCGTCCCACGTTTAAGTGTAAGAAATGTTATCCCTAGCTGCGGCATCAGTGGGTAACTGGTTGATGTCGCGATGACGGCAACGTTGTGTTCAGACATGTGTGGGTAGGGGTAGGAAAAAGGTTGGCGAGATTGTTCCAGCAACGTTAGTCGCGTGTGGAACAGAAGGATGTCCCCGCAACGTAGGTCGTGGTGGAACAGAAGGATGTCCCCGCAACGTAGGTCGTGGTGGAACATGAAGTCCCACCAACGTGAATCGCGGTGAAACATGAGGAAGTCCCAGCAACGTGAGTCGCGGTGAAACATGAGGAAGTCCTGGCAACGTGAGTCGCGGTGGGAGGTAGGGTGACGGTGGAGAGAGAGGGTTAAACAATATTGCTCTTTCGTAACATAAGACAATTTAATAGCTCTTTCAAACAGGTGGTGCACCCGGGTTGGGTAGCCACTTTCCGACTGGCCTATGACCGAGGGACCACCGTAATAAATAGCCTTCACTGCTGCCTGGCCTTGTCCATTGGGATAAAAGGGAGCTTCCCCATTGGCGTGGGAAAACGTGAGCGATAGTGGCCGCCAAGCGAGCCAATAGAAAGAGGAGCTCTCATGGGCGCTGAGTACATTGGGCAACTCATCACGGACGGCTTAAAGAACATGAAGTGTGGAGCAGTCCAGACAGTAGAGAGGGTGGTTTGCGCGGCCTTTACAAGTGCGAAGGAAAGATACAAGGGCCGACTGAACAGTCAGGCACAACAAGTTAAGTCAAATGCCTCCATCTCCTTCTATCCTTGCACCATTCTTCCTCCTTTAATTCCATCCATTCTTTTCCTCTCACTTCAACACTTTGTTATCTGCTCCTCCCATCTCTTTCTTGGCCTCTCTTTTCCTACATACTTCATTTCCAACATTTTCTTTGGCATCCTCTCTTTTTCCATCCTCATTACATGCCCATACTATGTCAGTCTTGCTTCCTCTACTATCTCATGTACTCCCTGTATCTCTACTCTCTCCCGGATAACTTCATTCCTTATCTTGTGTCTCCTCGTGACAGCTAACATGCTCCTCACAATCTTCATTCCCATGCCATCCAAATCCCTAGTCTCTCTAACATTCATTGTCCATTTTTCTGTTGCATATGTGACAATAGGTACAAATTACGCTTTGTAAAACAGTTCTCTTCTCCATAGCAGGTAACTTACGCACCTATAGAACAACTCTCCCTGCTGTCCTTTTCTGATTAAATCATCTCTACTTCCACCTTTCTCTTCAATCACACTTCCAAGATATTTTATGTTCTGTACTTTTATCAGCCCATCTTAATAGCTTTATTTCCTCATTCCATTCTTGTAGTTGTTCCTGTACTTACTCTTCTTTCTCCCTCCATATCATCAAGTAATCACCAAACATCAAGGCTTTCATTCTTTCCTCCCCGAGTTTTCCTGCCACTTTGTTTATAACCATTTCCATTACCATTACAAATAGTAATGGTTAAAGTGCACTTCCATGCCTCATTCCATTTTTTATTTGGAACCACTTCATCCTTCCATTCTCTGTCTTAACACAACTGCTGTTATCCTCATAGGACAGGAACAAATAAAAGGTACAAACACATGATAGCTTTTACAATGAAGGAGAACCTCGTTTCCCAATTTACACTGCTGCCACTGGACAAAGAGGTAGTGGTTGTCTCTTGAAGAAAATTGATGGCTATCTCACAATCCTTCGACATAGGTTTCATTCTTTTGGAACTTTTAAGGAAGACGTTGGAACTTTGGAATACAATCAATAAAACCAGAAACAAAACAAATAAGGAAGGGTGGGAGGGGGACTTGGCAAAGAACATAGTAGTACATATAACTAATAACATATACACTTCATGGATAACAAGGACAAACTCAAGAGATAAGTGAATTATTGGCTGTGAATATTTAATACTGTACTGTATATTGGTTTGAATATAGTATGACCTAGCATTTACTGTGTCCCTAAATTTTTGAAGGTTTTTTACATTAAAAATAAATGTTCTTGATTATATATAATACAACTCAACACTATGACAATAATTTAGATAAAAACTCAATAACTTTGACACTTTTATTATCATGTAAAAGTTAAGTTATAAATTGTCCAACTTATTGTTTAGTATAACTCTCATATCACCTCCATTTCTTAAGTGTAATAACTTCATTGTGTCACACTTCGAATGTCTGCTTGTGCAGTATATACTGGTTTGGGTGGCTGGGAGTGTGACTAATTACGGGGTGGTGAGTGAGTGACTATTTCTAGCATGTGATTCCTTCCTAAGGGCTTCTTTGGCTCGTTCTTCTTTCTCAGTCAGTCGATCTTGGGCGAACCAGCTGAGATGAGGGTCTCTCGAGGTAGCATGTTTCAAAACGTTGGCAGAGATGTTTTCGTAGCAGTGTTGGCATCGGCAGATCCCGTAAGTTTTGTCTGAGAACGGATGGGGGTCAGCCCTACAGAATAGGTGGTGGTGGTGAGCATGCAAGAGGGGAAGAGAGGGAGGTGATAAGCTCAATCCCAATGATAAAGAGTTTTTTTTTTGTAGTTTAGAATTGTTGAGGAAGCAGCTGTGCAACTTCCACGGGTCGGAGGAAGGTAAATTGAAGTAGTCTAGGTCTTTGTAGGGGTGACATTCGAGGGTGAGTGGTTTAAATTGATAGAATTTGAAGGGTGAGGTTGACACAGGAGAGGGTGAGAGAGAGGGTTTTCTGGGGGAGTTGGCTGCGTCAAGCTCTGGATCTATACATGCTTTCCAGACGTTCTGGAACAGTGCATATTGGGCAACTCTGATGCGTCCAGCTTCTTGCTGTCCCTCGTGCGTGTCGAGAGCTGGTGGGAGGATTTATAAGAGAGGTGGAGTAGAAATAAAAAAGAAAGAGGAAGGTGACTTTGATTATGTATGAGTGCCTGGAAGGAGTAGTAGAGAAAAGGGGTGAGGTGACTTAAATGATATGTAAGAGCCTGGAGGTGAGATAGGAAGAGGGTGAGGCAACTTGAATGGTACGTAAGTGCCTGGAGGTGAGATAGAAGGAGGGTGAGGCGACTGAATGGGATGTAAGTGCCAGAAGGGAAGAGAGGGCTAAAGTTAAAACCTAGGTGTATTTAGCAAAGAAAAAAAACCCAATTCTCTGACCTTCCTTGCTACTTGATTTTATTTGGAATTCTCAATTTTGGGTTATCCACATATCAAGTTCGAGTTTGGGTCAGAGTTAATATTAGATTTAGCCATACAATTGGATGGTTATCATTTTCTTATATCTAATCTATTTATATGTATTTATTCTATTGCACTCTAATGTTTATAATTAAAAAATTGTTTTTAATTTGGTTTTCTTAATCACTATACACTTTTTCTTTAGTCTTGTTTCATTAATGTTCTAAGCCTAGAGCTGCGCTCTGTCGAGGGGCGTTAGACTCACTGGTGGGGCTGCTGGACAGCTACGGTGGCTCAGCCGTTCTGGTTTGGGGCAGTCACATGAATGATCGCGTAACAATTGTTTATTGGGTATCTTTGGTTTTGTTTGTTGTATATGCATTTCGACACAAGTCTATCAGTGTTTTGAAATATACCATTCGCTCTTTAAATTCCTTTCTTCCTGGGCTACAAAAAATCAAGTTGAGAAGTACATCCAGCGCAGGTGCTATTGAAGACATTATGCGCTCCAAAAAATTATCATTGTTTACCCATCCCCATTCTCTAGGGTTTAACTCATTGCCCAACCAATTATGTACCTGGTACACATGATAAAGATGCTGTTCATTAGCTCTAGCTGATGGTGGGAGGGATGATAATTTGGCAGGTGTTTTGAGTCTTGTCGATTTAGCGAAGCTCGGGTATCGATAGTTATCAATAGAAACTTCTGAGATTGGAGCTCCATACATTGCCAAAAGAAAACATACTCCATTTTCCACAATTACATTTGGCACACAATTTTCTTGCTTAAATAATTATGCTGAACGCTGAAAATCTTGACATTTCTAAAACAACTTCAGAGATTTTACTTTTCCTTTATTATAGAGCGCAGATGTCGTATCACAGCCAGTGATAGCATGCAAACATAGAAGGTGCTCTTTACAACTAAGAAAATTGTCGATGCTAACAGAAGAATATATCTTGGTCTCAATTTTTCCTTTGTCCAGCTTGAGGAAAAAAAAAGTTGTTTATGCAAGGGAGTATGTGCTAATAGAAGAACTAAAAGATCTTCATCTTCTCCAACAATAGCTGTGGTATTTGTGTTTGATTTTTTGAGTGCTGTTTTCATTATTAAAACATTGAATGTCAAGGGTTATTAGAGGGGGGCCCCTTTTATACCAGTTAACTCTCTACTTCAATTTTAACAAATGACATTCAAATAATGTAGATATTGAGTTTTCATATCAATTTGTATGTCATATAACTTTAATAACATATAAGAGAAATATTCTTTGTAGTAGACTACTAAGGAGTGGAGTATGCGCCTTGCGTCAAACTTTAGTATTGCATTATTTACAAAACGGTTGTCCTTATGTGAAAAATGTATAAGACCTTTTATGTAAAGAATGTTTCAATCTACAATTTTGATATGTCATAATTGTCATCCGACCAATAGAAAACGAGATATATGTGAAAAACAATTTTTTGTGATTTTTGACCTTAAATATCTTTCAAAGCGAAGATGATATTAATGGGAACTTTTAGGATGTTACTTATAATGCCTAAATAAAGGTGTATGCAAAAATTCAGATAGATAAGAATTATTCCTCAAATTGACCCTTTTTTGATTCTTAAATGACTGGGCTTTAGTACAGTTTTGGTATTGCATGATAATTTGCATATTAACTAGTGTTTTTAACCATAATTTTGTGTGTATTTTGTCTTCATAAAGTTAAAACAAATTTTGGGAGCATGGTATTAAGTGAAAATGTAGTTGATGAAATAAACGGTATGCACTTGGTAGCGCTAGTAATGGAACAACTAATGTTGACACTGCAATCAAAAGAAGTTGTCACGCTGATTATAAGACAAGGACAAAACTTCAGGACAGTGAAACTTGAACTAGCCCAGAAGGATGATGAACTTGAAAGCAATTTCACTGTAGATAAAGTCTAAGATTGTTTGGCGTTTCTCAGACCAAGGGGGAAAACTCAGCCATCTTGACTAGGAATTTGATCAACAAACACCATAAGGGAGTTTCTCTCACACCTGACAACATTGACAGATCTTATCGTGCTGGTCAAACAGGTTAAATACCACGGACAATTCCGATGTGACTTTTAAGCTATCCCAAAAGAGATGAAGTTTTTCTAAATAAAAAACAATTGAAAAGAACAGTAATCACTATCAGAGAGTATCTTACAGCAGGTTTCCATTGTAAAGTTTGTTGTGGCCCAGGTTTGGACACAAAATGGAAGGGTAGTGATAAAGCTAGCTGAGGCAAAATATCTATCACAAATATGAAGGAGCTATATTATATTTGAAAAAGTACAGGAAAGGTGGACAGAAACATAGTAAAAAGTAACAAACATAATATGACTTCTACATTGAAAAGAAAAACACAGTTCACACATTACATTAATGCCACTGGACAAAGAAGTAATAGCTGCCTCTTGAATAAATTCATTTGTTACCACCCAATCCACCGACCTAGCTTTCATAATACCAGAACTCACCAGGGGGGAGTGTGTAAAGCACAACGAAATCCTTTAAAAGAAGAGTCTATAAAACACAAACGGGATGTAAAGGAAATTGGTAAATAATGTTAGAAGACTTAGATAGGAACACGATAAAGGAACAAAATGAAAATCTTCTCTGTTTTTCTTTAATGTTATTTGTTCCTTTTACACTGATGTATGCAAACCCAGTGCCTTCTCTGGAGTAGCTTTAAGGGCTGATTTAATACTACTGTACTCTTTAAGTCTTATTCTTTCTCTGCTTTGTGTCTCACTTTATATCTGTCTCTTTCTTTCTTCAAATACTCGTCCCACTCCTCTGGATCTTTCTTCATCTTAGCTCTCCATTTTTCAGTATTAAGTACCATATTTGCCAACAAAACACATATTTTGTTTAACTCAAGCTCTAGGCTTGGATTTTAATAAAAGTAAACCTAGCCTAATTGTTTAGATTGTATCAAATTAATTATGTATGTAAACATTTTATAGTCTATATCCCTATTTGTAGGCCTAGAATAAGTGGTAGGCTTAACAAAAACAAATATTTATGTTTCACTCAAATCACAAGCCTAGGTTTTAACAAAAGTAAACCTAACTTAAAAAGATTATAACAAATTCATAATGTATATTTAGATTTTGCAGTTTGTATCCCTTTTAAAGGTCTAGAATAAGTGATAATTTGAGAGGGTATGTATTGTGAAAATTATTATGTTATTTAAGTATAAACATCATCATCATTAACTGTTAACAGTCTGTGGCTTACATTCAATGTCAATGTTTCTGCTGCATATGTGACAACGGGTATAAAGTACGCCCTGTACACTTCCTTACACTTAAGGGGCACTTCTCTTCTCCATAACAGGTCTCTTACACAAATATAGAACAACTCTCCATTCTGGCCTCTTCTAATTACATCCTCTCTACTTCCACCTTTCTTCTCAATCATGCTTCCAAGATATTTTATGTTCAGCACTTTTCTCATCTCTATTACATCCAACTTGATAGCCTTGCTAGGCCTTATCCACTTACTTGTCACCACCATCACTTCACACTTGTCCATGCTAAATTTCATTCCACACTCGTTCACTTCCTCATTCCATTCTTGTAGTTGTTCCTGTACTTCCACTTCCTTCACTTACTCATTCCATTCTTGTAGTTGTTCCTGTACTTCCACTTCCTTCACTTACTCATTCCATTCTTGTAGTTGTTCATGTACTTCCACTTCCTTCTCCCCCCCACCCCATACCATCAAGTCATCACCAAACATCAAGGCTTTCATTCTTTCCTCCCCAAGTTTTCCTGCCACTTTGTTCATGACCATTTCCACTACCATTACAAATAGTAACGGTGAAAGGGCACTCTCATTTTTTATTTGGAACCACTCTGTCCTCCCACTATCCATCTTAACATAACTCCTGCTATCCACATACAACTCCCATTTCCACTTCGACCTTCTCCATCGCTTTCCAAACTTTATATCTGTCCATGCTATCATATGCCTTCTCCACATCCATAAATACCATTACCAAGTCTTTACTGTATTCATACCTTCTTTCTGTCAGCTGTCGTATAGCAAAGATTAAGTCTATTGTAGACCTCTGTTCCCTAAAATCGTGCTATTTCTCTTTCCACCTTCCTTTAATCTTATTTCTTATTCTCTTTTCCAGTATATTTTCATTGATTTTTGTTCAATGGTATATCAGTGTTATTCCCTTAAAATTTGTTCAACCCTTGATGTCACCTTTCTTGAAAATATTTTAACTCCCTTTTTTCAGTATTGCGTAACCTTGTTATTTTTCCAAACTACTCTCGGCACCCTGTACAACCATTGTATCCCTACTTCACCTGCAGCTCCATTTCCACCATCAGTTTGTCCACACCCAGTGCCTTTCCTTGTTTCTCTAATGCGTCCTCCGCCTCTTTCTATGTGGGACCTCTTACCTCTTCTGCTATTTCTTCCTGCTCCTCTGTTTCACTCTAATCCCTTTCCTCTTCTAAGTTAAATATCTTCTCAAAATATCTCATCCATATTTTCTTTTCTTCCTCTCCTGTCTTCATTGTTCTTCCTTCCTCATCCATCATTCTAAATTTTTGTCTTTTCTCTCTACTGTTTCTTACTTGGCTATATAACACCTTCTTACTTCCATCCATGTCCTGTTCCAGCACTTCTGTCCATTTTTGCATCTAATTCTACCTGGGTTTCTGTACAACTGGCTTCACCCTTTTCTTTTTTCCCCCCATATTATTCCTCTGGTTCCTCATTCATATTCTTAAAACTCCTTTTGAATGCTTTATTCTACTCCTCCACTGCTTCCTTCACCTGCAGCTCCCCCCAAACTGTTCTTAAACCTTTCCCATTCAACCTCTACACTTTGCATTATTACACTTGATGTTAACGGTCTGCCTTTTCATTTCTTCATCCATGAAAAAGTAGTCTATCACATACTTTTGCTCTCCATCCCAACTGTATGGACACCATGTGCAAATTGAATATAAAATCTGTGATATAAATGTAACACCCATGACATGTAACAGCCGAACCATTAATATTTTGAGAACAATGTTTTAAAAAGTATATAAATGACATAGGGGGTCTTTTAGCTAAATTATCGAAAATACCTAAATTTCAGAAACAAAGGACTCCATGTTTATTAAAAATGTTTACTTTTTTTTGTCACATTTGGTACATTAAAAACATAGTGTTTTGATTTTGCTGATAAATGACTTATTTACTTAGTAAAACTTTACACATAACTTCAACATACTATATAGCCCGCTAAATGATCTCATAACATAAGGGGTTACCAACTTTCAAACTTAATTTTCCTTCACTTAACTGAAAAAGTAAATAATTATTTCATCACAATATAAACATGGAAAAAAATAAAAATAAAAATTCATTGGATCCATAAAATTTGATATCTTTGAAGATGTTTTTCCACTCTACCTCCACACAAATGCGGGCTCACTTCCTCTACATTCAACCTTCCCAATTTCTAACCCATAATTAGAGTAATTAGTACGTAAGTGTATAACTCGAACGGTAGTAATATGCGGTTCTAAGTATTATTTTAAAGATGTTGAACTAAAGATATCTGGTTATTTAAAAAATTATATTTATTTAAATATTCCTGCTTTTCATGTATTGGCTGATTTGGGTTTGTTTTAGGGTTCAACAGATAAGGCTTTGGGATTGTAAGATTCGGGCTGAAGAAAAGAAAAGGATAATGGATTATTTGGAGTCTACAATTATACTTCAACGGCACAGGATGTTAATTAAGACATTCCGCAAAAAAGGCCCTGTAGACACATCTAGTGCCATACCTGAACCACAAACATCTAGTTTGCAGGGTTTAGGAAAACCCCGAGTTGTTACCATTCAGATTGAAAAATGTGAAGACCTTGGCATTTCCATCGCAGTAAGCATAACATTACCATTATAGGGGTGTGGACATCCGCTTTTCCGATTTCAAAGTGAAGTGAATTAAATGAAATATTTAAAGCAAAGCTAAATCAAAGTTCAAAGGTTTTTTAAAATGTTTAAGTTAGAAAAAAAAAAATTGTGCATATTTATATAGTGTTAGACACTAAATATCGTTTACAAAATATTTCATTGACTGGGTGGTTACTGACCAAGAAAACCAGGAATTATGTTTGAATTTTGTGCAACAGGTAAAAACCCTGGAAAAGTGCTTGAATTTTGCCGCCTGTATGGAATTTAAAGGTGGGGACCACTCTAAATAAGTTTTAAGGGCATACACATTTCAAAAATTTGATGTGGATGGACCATTCTAAATATCTTATCTTATCTTTAAAACAACCAGTCAAGGACTACTCTAAATATTTTCTAGAGATATCTAAATTTCAAAAATTTTCTGGGGAGTGACCACTCTACATCTTGAGGATGGGTCTAATTTTTAAAAATTTCTACCTTTCAAATTAGCTTTGAGGGGCATTCAATTTTCAAACTTTTCCGGGGCTGAGTCCTTGAACCTCGCATCACAACTAGAATAATGACTTTTTAACCAAACCCTTAAGAAAAGTGCAATAATGATGCAGAGGAAGTCCAACGTTGTACCCTGAATTATTATTTTTTTTGATGGAAAAGAAAGGGATTCTCTCTGCAGGGTTGAAAAAATCCCGGGTTATTAAAAAATAACTAGTTGGCTTTTTGTGGTTTTTTTGTTTTATTGGTTTTTTTGGGAGGGGTATTATTGGGTTTTTTTGTGGTTTAATTAAAGATATTTTGTATGTTATCTGATTAATATATTTGAATTATTGGTTTAATTATTCGGCATACAGAAAAACATATTTTAATTTTAATATAGTAAGGAAAGTAGTAATAAGAGACATAATAAAGAAAAATGAAAATGCAACAATTTAATTCTTAGCAACAATATTATATAAGCTCATAGTGGCTACAGACAGGGAAAACCGTGAAAACCTGGAAAAGTTAGGGAATTCTCTGATATTAGGAAGAACAGGGACATTTCAGGAAATTTAATCAAAAATAAGGAAAAGTCAAGGAATTTAAATACTTGACTGATCCTGCATATAAACACTAAAACAAAAGTGAGAGATTTTGTTTATTAATATTAAAAAAGAAAATTTCATAGATATGACATTAGGACAGTTTTAAAATGAGAGGGGAAACAGGGCTTGTCTAGTAACACATTTACACACGGCCACAAATAATACCTAATTAAATATTAGGAAAAAAAGAATAACTTATAAGACTATTGAAGTTTGGTCGCTTAGGATTTTTTGACAATATAAGACCAATGAACTGGAAAAAAAAATTCTCATCCACAAAGAAAAACTCTAAAACGGTTAGGTATGAATTTTTTTTATGTTGTCTGGAAAATCTGGAAAAGCCAGGGAATTTTATAATAAAAGATTTGTAGCCACCCTGAAGCTAACAGGTTGGAAAAAAAGATTGTTTGTGTAGAAGGAATATAAAGAGGGGTAAGGAGGGGAAGGGGGGGT
>CABFWB010001733.1:88853-101320 GCA_902151455.1 Timema bartmani | reverse complement strand
GGGGGGGGGGAGCACGAGCACCATGCATCAAATTACTGGCAAGCCAGCAGCAGAATTGACTTGTTTTTCTTTACTTCAAGATAAAAGGTAAGAACTTTGGCTATCTCATTTACTTTTTTGGCAAAGTTTTATTTTTAGAGCCTAGCATTAATACAGTGTAGGTGCCTTAAAATTATATCATCCCAATTGAGTTGATAGTCGAACATATTATTTTGTTCAACTAATTAAAACATATTTTATGGATTAGTCTATTGTATAAAATTTGTAATTTCAAAACTTTTGTATAGCATCATATACTAAGCAATGTATTTTTTATTGGGTTTGAACCAAAAGGTTTTCCACAGAATGATTAGCCATTTTCAAAAGTTAATTAAACGATTGCTTTGTATGCAAAATATAATAAGTGGGTGTTTTTGGTTTTTTTAAGTGGTTGGTTTTTTCGGGCTGGGTAAAATTATAACAACCATGTTTATCTGTGGGGGCTTATGGCAAAGTCTCTCCAACAGGAGATGATAAGGATTTTTTTTTAAATACCCATCTTGAAGTAATTTTAAGTGTATTAAAACCATAGCAGTCTTTGTAGATGGTATGAATTGTATAGGACTACAATAGTCTACTCCTAACCTAGGCATTGTGTAGAAATACTTTTTAACAATATTCACTCACTTTGGTAGTCTCATGGGCTAAGGCGCTACTCTCGTGTTAGACTAGACTGTCGATGACGGGAAGATTGAAGGTTGGGTGTACTGAGGGTTGATTTTCCTAAATGGTTTCTCACTTTCCTTCCATGCAAATATGGGTACAACTTCTATAAATTAATCTTTTTCAATTCTATATATACTAACATAAATAAAACATAAGCATATAATTCAAACGAGTTGTAGGGCTTGGTGCAAAAAATTCCTATTTTCTTAGATACTAAAATTTGGCGGCATATTCAACACACCACAACATGTATTTCAACTACTGTAGATTTTTAATGTTAACATAAATGTGTATTTTAGCCTTTAATATTTTTATTGAAAAAGCTATCAAAGCCTATACATTTTTTTTTTCAAACCTATGTTGAAAACTTGAAATATTCAAAGGTAAGTCGAAGTTTTCAAACTTTCACACAGCCTTTACCTTTAACACTAGAAAGCCTGGAGCAGTATATGACTGCTTTAAGAATTCAATGTTTCATAACATCCATAATTGTTGAAGGAACATATTGGTCCATTGTGACTCATAAAATAGGGTTTTACATGTTATAAGAACATCACGTCTCATAAATAAATAGAACTTGCTGCATGAATTGTTATACCTAGAAGACCCAAGAGCTGTCAATTTGATAGCTGTAAGGGTAGGATGAGATATTAAAAAAATTATGCATAGTGCTAAACGCTCACCTCCGCATGATGTCAGAGGGGCTTTGGAAATTTGGACACAGGTGGCAACTGGGGGACCAAGCGGGGGAGGGTGATGGGCAATTAAAAAACCCAGGGCGGACCATCATGCACAGGCTGAGGTAAATTGGTAATAATCAATGACAGGACAAGTAGTTTTACTAGTAGCTAGATGTTTAAATTCCAGAAAATTTCCTTGTAAAATTTTCAGATTAACTATCTAAAATGCATATTGTAAAATTAACAGAAGAAAAAGTCCTGAGTTATAGTAGACTAAGATGTCAGGACAAATGTATAAGAAAGTTGAAAAAAACAGTGCTAAACAGGGAATAGCAATACTACTATGAATTTAAAATAATATTTGTCACGTGTCTGCTTTATATTGTAATGACTCTTTATTATGAAGAAGCGAAGTGGGAATGACAACAGAATTATTGGCAGCACGACGATGATCAGCAAATTATTATTCCATTATTTTCTCAAGAAAGACGAATTGCATCCTGCAAATAAACTCCTGTCGGAAAATGTTATTTTGAAGCTCACAAAACCATACCTCATTAAAAGGTTAAATAAAGTCATTTTGTAAGTACTTTGTTGGGGCTGATTCTTTGAGATGGCCAGTGCATGTTTTCAATAATACTCTTGTACTAGCTACACTCATTGCAATGACTAGTCCAAGAGATAGGCCGGGTTTTATTTACCCCTTGATTGCCAAAAGCGCCATTGTGATTTTTGGAAAGCCTACCACTTATGTTATTAAAATATGTTAGTCTTAGTTAAAATCAATGGTGAGGGTATGAAATATAACATCAATATGGGCGCCAGCCATGTCATATTTACATCAAAGCATTACGTCTGCAACTTCTTTCTGGTTGATTGTAGATGATTAGATTTTTTTTTAATCGAAGATAACTTAATGATTAGAAAAGTTTTAAAGGCTTAAAAGTTTTACCTAATGCTTAAGCTTTTGCCCTTTTTTAATGTCGAACTTCAAAAATTGGTATTTTTACCATTCATGCATTCCACTTGATCCCACTTAAAAACGAGCATATCACAGCAACAAATGGATGTAAGGAATTTATTTATTGAAGCACTTAAGCTCTTAGACTTATCATTATAATCAATGTTTTTCTAAAATTTTATACAGGAAGTTTAAGATGATTTGAATAAATTCCGAAAACAAATTTCTGGTTTTCTTCTCTCAGTCTTCGCTTTTATCGCTGTCACCATTGTATGCATTCTCTTCTTCATTTCCTGTGTTTTCATCATTTTCCATTTCAAGGTACTCAGGGCACAAAGACCCTTAAACTACTGAATCATGTAATTTCTACTACATAAACACCATCCGTCAACATAGTGCAACAGCATTGCTTCTTTTTAACTTTTCATGAATAGCAGCTCTTGATGGGGGAAGAAAAGTAGAATCAATGCTTTGTATCTTCGTAAAAGGTCGTTTTTCTTGTTTAGGAGTACATTTTATTTTGAATAGAAAGTATCTTGCTTGTGTTTCTGACGTGCAAAAAGCTTGTCTATACAGGGAACAAACTTATTTCTCAGCGTCAGTGAACAAGTCATTTTTGAAATCCACTGTCTCTCCCAACTGGCTAAAAACTTCTCATGTGCTGCATTATTAGACATTATCCTGAGAGGTTTAATCTTTCCTTGTCTTGTGAAAGCTGCTGTACAGTCCAATCCAATAAATGTGTGGAAGCCAGATTGAGCTGTAGCCGAACCATCACCAAGTTCTTATGCAACATTTGTAACGTCTCTGAACCATCTTATGTTATTTGAGGCCATTCTAATATCCATCTACACAGTACAGTTCTGGAAGTGCATTTGATGATACACTAGCAAAATAAGAATGTCTGTGTCATTGACTAGAACAATAATGTTCCTTTCCAAGCTGTGTTGTGCTGCGTACCTGATATGCCAAACTATCCATGTGTCTGCTTCTTGATGAAGACACTTTGGTTTAATAATTTGTATGCAGATTATAACATGGTTTTTTGCACTATATTGATGGAATGTATCTTCATTATCAACATTTAGTATTATTTCACCCAGAAGACTTACATATTTATCCTTTTTCAATTCTTTGCAAACTAAAGCAAGAAAAGAGGACTTAAATGGACTGTTCCTCAAGGACTCTTGATGTTTGTTGGGAGTTTTCTGTTCTGGTCCCTTCACTTTCAAGTTATCCAAGAATGACGCTCTACAACGACTGGAATGCTCAATATCCTATATGTTTCTAGTCTCATATACATCGCAAACCTAGGTGTTCTTCTATGGTGAATGTACTGCAAGTGTTTTCCAGTAGTTTGTATTTAACACCAGCATAAGTTTTGGGAAACTTCAAGCAATGTATCATAAACATTGCATCATATATGACAGTATGAACTTCCAGTGGATTCTCTTTACTTGATGTTTGATACTCCTTTAATTAGTGCATCAGTTTGCTCTTATCTGTTTTAATCATGGACCCTCCAATTTGTTCCATAGACAGGGGTACTAGTGTGGATGGAAATTATTTCACTTTTTCACTGTCCCATTTATGAACTGCTGCAAGGTACAGCAGTGTCCTGAAAAGATCTCCTGTGCACTTTATAGCCTCTTAACTTTGTCAAACTCTTAGTGGGCTTTTGGGCTGAAATGCTAGCACAGTTTTTAACAATGTTTCTTGTTATCGGCCTTTCAACACTTTAAGGATTCACAGCATACATACCTTTGCATTTTTCAAAAGCAGCATATCCTTTTTTCTAAGTTCTTACAAACTCATCTGCCAGCTCACTCATAAGCATTTGGCCATTGGAGAGGCTCAATATTATGAAAAGGATTTAAAAAGTTTTCCATTGTATTCATGATTTCCAGAACATCCTTGCTCTCTCTGTTAATCCTAGAGCCTTGAAGTTCATCTTTCATGTCTTTAACATGATAATTCACTGAACTCCAACAAATATTTCACAATTTTGCTCCTGATGGATCTTGTTTTCATCCATCTTGCTTTGACAGAATCAGAATTAGCAAAGACTGTTGTGATACTACCAAACTTTGATGCAGCATCTTTATTCACAGTTTGGTCTATAGCCCAGTCAACTTTAAGCTTATAAAGGAAAAAAAATAATAAAGCTAATTTTTTCCCTATCAACCAACTTCATGTAGACAAGTGTCCATACAAAAGTCTCCACCCCTAACCCTTTTGTTTCCTCCCCCACCCCCTCCCAAAATCTTAAAGCGCACTGTTTCCTATTATTAATGTTATCTCACTAACTATTTATCGTACAACAATACGGCTTGTTTTAAAAATCTAATTGAGTGGGGAATCAAATAATACATTTTTTCTTCACTAACAATAAAAGCGTAAATTTTTTTACTTTATTTAATAATCTTAATTTGGACAGAGAAGAAATTTATAGAAAAAAAATCCACTAATAAGTTTAAAATCATTTAAAAGCGCCTTAAAACCATTTAATATAAATTACATATTAGTCTCTTATGAATATTGAAAATGAGGGACACCATTCATTAAATGGCAAATTGGGATCAGGGAGAGTGGCCTTTTGACTCTTGTAAAATAATGTATAGCTATAAAATAATCGAAAGGACTACTACCATTAAATACTAACTTCATAAAGAAAGAATTAACTTTTCAACAAAATATGAAAAGAGAGTGAAAATATTAATTCATCGGTATTACTCTGAAGTACTAATTACATCTTACACTCACAATATAATGTTCGTATTATGAAGTTCATCTGTTGAGAGAAGAATCAACTATAACATAGTTCTCAAAAGTTGGCTCCTTGAACCTCCATTAAGTCCTCATCCTCTTCTTGTGTCATAGTAACATTGGTACAGGATCCTCTGCAAACTCCACACATTTCTGTACAGTCTAAGGACACCTTCAACAGCTGCAGTTGTTCTGACCTTATAGTTACAGGAGACTACGTTAAAAACTTCCTCAGGTGCTGCTGGTTTTGTAGAGTGAACAGCGTAGAGTTTGTTGTTGTCAATTCTCCAGCCNCATCACCCTACCTCCCACCGCGACTCATGTTGCCGGGACTTCCTCATGTTCCACCGCGATTCACGTTGCTGGAACTAACTTCTATTCCACCGCAACTCACGTTGCTGGGACAATCACCCTACCTCCCGCTGTAACTCACGCTTCTGGGACCAGCACCCTACCGCCCCACCTCAGGACTGCAAATGCAATGACAGATCGGCTGCGCAAAAAATAAAACCCAAGCACCTAAATACCACTTAATCCTACCTGCCAAAATAAATTTTATACCTAACATCCCAGCTTGCTGTTCACATATTATTTTAACAAACTAATCATCAAGAAGAGTTCATAAACGCAAGAGCTTAGTTACCATACAACCCAGGTTGGCTTTTATATATTATTTAAACACAACTGTGAAAAAACTTTTGTCTTTCATAATTAATTTGTTTAGATATTAATTAAATACTTGGTGATTGCAAAATAATAGTAGCTGAATGAAAGTTGCAGATTTTATTAATAATAAAAGGTAAGGATTAAAAAAAACCACGACAAAACTGCTTTTTAAATAATGCTTTAAAAAAGTTAGATTTTTTTTTATCATTTTAGTAATTTTGGTAATATTATAACTTATTTCTAGTATTGCTTTCATTTTAATTATGCAATCATTTTCACACAAAGAACAAAATGAAGCTATACAAAAACTTACAAATTATTAAAATATGATAATAGTTGAAAGATCTTAGTATTTAAAAAAATTATTTAAGTATTACTTTCTATTATTATTTATGGAGGCAAATAACTGTTTATTAAAAGAAAACAAAGGCAAGCAAAGAGAATCACCTACGTGTCAAGTCCAAAAAAAATTTAAATCTTAATCAAAGATAGTTAACTTTATGCTTCGATTTCGCGCTTTTTTTATTGTTCACCCGACTTACGTAGGTATGTACCATCGCTGCGTTTCAAAGGTATACACATACAGCATGAAATTCACACTCGACGTTGTAGAAATGTTAACGGGCTGAGATCAATATGTACATTTATAACTTGCCTAAAGTACATAAATAGCAAAGATTGCATTATTGTTACCGACCGAGTTGAGTCAACGATAATTTTAGCTCGAGTTATTCGAGTCAAGAAAATCACAACTCATCCCATCACTAGCGCCGCACCGGCCACGCCTCTTTCGCCGACTGCCTTCCGTGCGATCATCATGGCGTTCATTTGCGTGCGGGTGCATATGTATTGTGTGGAGAGCTCCGAGTGAAATTGAGACGTTACTTATATTTGACATGTTATTACTGTCATAGCAGGTCTTATGTGAGGAATGTGAGTACATTGAAATTGAATGTTGTTATGTAATGTTAGATATTAGTAACATGATGTTAGAACAACATCATGTTCAGGGTTCCTACAGTCTGAAAAGTCAGGGAAAAAAAAAAACAGCCAGGGAAAGTCAGGGAAGCTTAAAAAAAAGTCAGGAAAATGACAATTAATGTCACACTTCAGTTTCATCAGAAATTGTAAAACCACAGAAAGAAAGGTGTTGCCAAAAGTGAAAGTAGTGTAGTGGCTCAAAGAAACCCTAACATCTTTGTTATGTAAGATAATATAAATAAGGTGGAAGTCATTTGGGCTTTGCAAGTTGTTGACAATAAAATGTATTTCAATCCGTGCAATAATTTAAGTACAATTTTTCAGTTGATGTTTCCCGAGTGTTCCATTGCCAGTGCCTTTACTCTTGGTGGAGACGGGCTGCATATTTAACTGTGCATGGCTTGGCTCCATTCTTTCATAACAATTTACTGGACTACCTAAAATCATGTAACAACTTTGTAATTTGTTTTGATGAAGCATTGAATAAAGTTATTCAACGAGGGCAAATGGACATTGTAATCAGATTCTGGGACAAGGAAAATCATAAAGTTGTCAGTCATTGCTTGGACAGTGTTTTTTTTTTTATAGATGCACCGCTGAAGAATTACTGTAGCGTTTCTTGGATGGTATTTCTCCTCTTCTAGTTCATACACGTGTCAATGGATGGCCAAAATGTCAATCTAAAGTTTATAACACTTCTTCAGGAACACATCAAATCTGTCACAGACAATGAAGTATGTATTTTGATAAATCTGGGTACATGTGAGCTTCATGTTGTTCATGGTTCCTTGAGAACAGGAGTGGAGTTTGTCAATTGGGATATAAATTTCTTATTGTGTCACACATACAACCTGTTCACTGACTATACAGCTCGTCAAGCATTGTTTACCCAGTTGACAGGGTGTACAACTTTTCCTTTGAAGTTCTGTGGTGTGCAGTGATTAGAGAATGCAACGTGCTTTCACAAGGCATTACAAATTTGGGACCACGTTGTTAAGTTTCTCAAAGAAGAAAAGCTTCCTAAAACAAAATCTGTAGGGATACTGAAAAGAGCAGCCTGTGATCCATTCCTGAATTATATACTAGCTCTCTGCAAAACAATTGCAGATGGATTTCAGCTTTTCCTTTTTGATAAGGTTTTATATATTTTGTTATTTTTCCATCATTTTCCCTGAAGTGATTGGCAAGACGTCTGCTTTATTATTCTTCCATGAGAGGTGAGTCAAGGTCGGCTGTAGGGGAGGAGGAGGCCAAAATAAATGTAATTAAATTAATATTTCCACATGAATAGTACCATAAAATTATAGTGGAAATTTTGTGAGAAGTTGGTCAGGGAACTTGGGAACAAAGTCAGGGAGAATTTTTTTTTAACAAATACTGTAGGAACCCTTAAGTTAGACACATTCACACACATGTTGGATAATAATCATACCTAACCTGCTCCAAATTGCAATTTGGAACTCAGCTTTTCAATACATTTTGGTCGAATACATATTGTATTTGTTGCTTCTATAGTAAAAGTTTCTGAATGACAATACTTTTGGGTGTAGAATTGGCCTTAGGTAATTGTAGTTTACTTTAATATTGTAAATATTTACAAAGTGTTATATGTGTTCTTTACAGACGAAACATGCTGCTACCTCCAATAAAACTATCTGGTGCGCAAAACTTAAACAGAAAACGAAAAAAGCAGGGAGGTCTGAGTTATTAATATATGAACATGTAAGAAATGCATATTTGGGGGGTGGGGGGAAATGAGAACTCGCACCACCTGAAAAATCTTGCTAGGACCACCCCTGTCCAGCCCCATTCAGTCGCATCAATATCCTTTTGTTCAAGCCATTTTTGAACCTGCTAATAAGTTCGACAGGAGTGCTGCTCAGTTGCAGCAGAGGTTGGAGGTAGAGATGCCATGTTGAATTTTGGATTTAAAGAAATTATTGCCACTGCTTTCATACAAATTGTTAGAACTACAACAGCCATACAACTTGAGAGTGAAATCCTCTCCTGTTTCTTTAACCTCGTTTCGGTCAGTGCCTCTTATATTAAATATAATGTCTTCTCTACGGAGCTGCTCAGACTTCTCAAGCATACGAAAAGCTGTAAGCTTGCCTTTTCCAAAAAAAGGCAGATGTGGTGTCACACCCTGTTGTAGCATGTATGAAGAGGAGCACATTCTTCATTTCTCCAATTTCTTGACGTATCTTGAAAATATCATACAACTCTACAGAGGTGTTAGTAACAGAAGGTTTCTTAAAAAACATTGTAATATTTTCTGATTCGGGTAGTCCAACGAGTAATATTAACAGTTCAATATCATGTCTAATGACAACTATTGAGCTTTGGCTATGACTCTTGAAGACACTGATGGCTTTCTGTAGAATTTCAACATTTGAACAAGCAACTCAATAAGATTTTTCTTGATCTTTGGATTGTATAGAAATTAATTTTGATTTAGAGAACACTTGATTTTATACGTGATATTGATCTGCGGTGAAGTTCTTTTTCCTCTGCAGATATGTTCCAGACCTTTAGTTTTGGGATACTCTGGGTAGCCATCAAACACAATATAGCAATTTTTCCCATACTTCTCAATGACATGGTTCCCATATCTTCGAATAATGTTCCCATATGTTTCTGCACTGGGCCACACAATACTATGGAGAAGGTATCCCACATCTATAACATGTATCTTATTTGTAAAATTTTGCTGTTCTTCTTCGATTACATTCCATTTCTCAAATACCTTGATTAAACTTGCTTTGGTTCTCTTTCTGAACATCTTACTATTCTCAAACAAAGATAATGGATATGGGCTGAGCTCATACTGGAAATAATATTTGAAGTTATGTGTTCCTTGGGAGATGCAAACAACTCTTTTGAACAACTGATCAGGATTTATTGCAACATCTTCTGATCTTACCCTTATACTGCTTGCCACAGTTGCTATTGTTTTGACCTTATTCTTTCTTTTCAGCTTCACATCAGCAAAGTTACTCCCTTCAATTTCCTTCATGCTACAAATCCCCACTGCAAATGCATGATCACAGTTTACACCATCATTTGTCGCTGCAAGCCTAAAATACACAGAAACCAACTCAGTGTCCTGCCGAAAAGGATGATGAGCATGAAACTAACAACAAATTTGTTTACATCCTGGAGATCACGTTCTCTTCTGCTACATCCGAGTTCTGTGTGCTGTTCACTGAACTTTGCTACACACCCAGAGAACTTCTCAAATGCCTCACTAATCTGGAGAAATCCAGGAGCACATGCTACAAACTTCGTCATAGTCTGTTCACTAAGGCCTCTTCCGTTAGTCAATCCACCAATAGATTTTGATGTTCACATTAATGTTTGATCAGTGGTCATGTCAGTCCAATTGCCTGTGAAAAAACTGTCTGCTCTTCTTATCGTAAAGGAGCTTTTGTCAACAAACTTTTCTAAGTCTTCCTTTTTCATGTTTTTCTGTAGATTAAACATTTGCTGGGCATAGAGATGAGCTGATTTTGCGTATGGCAAGTGACCAGCTGCATGAAAGTATGGCAACATCTTGCAAACTGTGTCGATGCGTAATTGCCAGTCACCGATTCTTTCTGCTAATATGAAGTCTAGCACAAGGTTGACCAGCTGGAACTCTTGTAGCCAAAGCTTTGATGTCCTACTCATTCTGCTAAGTTGTTGGCATTTCTCTACAAGCAGGGACATCATCTCGTTTAGCTTCGTCAATTTTTTTCTTTTGTGATCACTTTTGAGTGGATTTCATCAAATGTACTTTTAATAAGCAGCTTAAGAGATGGAAATTCTTAAAAAATCAGCACCATAAGAGCAGCTTGGGTCATCATATGAGCTCTATAAGATCTTGCGTACGCATATCCTGATAGAAGATGAGGTATTGTCGCTTTTCCATAAAGAGTAGACCAGAGCTCCTCAATTCCACTCCTTTCCATGAATTTTCCACAGCACCCTAAGAAACTCGTAAGGAAATGTAAGCCTCCTAACCTTACAATCACGTCTACTATATTGCTATCATCTGCTGCATTGGCAACAATGTCAGATGCTTTGAGGAACAGTGGCTGATCAAAAGTAACAATACATGGCTGGCCGGCTAACTTACTTTGATTGGCTGCGAAACTAAGAACGGAGTAAATAGCTATTGGATTTCCTGGATCAACATTTATGAAAGGTAGTGCCAATACATAGGATGTTAAATAATCCTTTCTGTCATCATAGCATTTATGCATGTATCCTGACCAAGAGCCAATTGCTTAACTATTTAGCCGCAAGGGGCTTCGAGATGAAACAAGGGCTTGTGTAGAAATTTTCTCTGAAAGATTCTCCACAGCTACTTGTTTCAGTCCAATCTTTGTCCTTTTCCCATACACAAGGACTGGAATGTTAAATGACCCTTCCATGTCAAACGATTTAACTCGTGGAACTTCTACGGTACTTAAAACAGCAGATTTAGGAGTTATGCACTGTATACCTCCAAGAGCATGAAATGTATCCTTACCATCCAGAGTCCTTACATTTATATCAATGTTATCAAATACAAATTGAAAAAAATTCCCTTCCTCATTCTCTGGCTTGTTTGCTTTTAATAGGGATTGAAGATACACACTAAGTGAAACAAAATGGTTGACAGTTACTTTAACTGAAACAAAGCTGATGGTGTCAATTGTGGAGAGTCAGCGAGGTCTGGTCATCTTTTAAGTATCCCACTCTTTTTGTCTATTATTCTAATACAAATGTATTTATTTCTTGTACAGGCCTAATAATATACACAAAATTCATGTTTAAACTCTTCATAATTGTACATTTCTAGCACAATTTTTTATATAATTCAGTATCACATATTATTGCTATATGTATACTTAAGCTATGCGAAATATGTAGCAAGCCATTTAAAATTATTATTATCATCTTTATAATCAAACATAATAAACTATATACATTCTTAGCTGCTGAACTGTTCTGTTTTTTATTCCAATTACTGACTCCTAAGAATTTCAAGTCCTCTAATTCTCTTCATCCCTATATGATATAGCGTCTATTTTTCATGATATATATTTATAGGGACACCAGTATAACATATACAAAGTGTCTTAAAATATACTCTGCATTAAAGTACCTTTATCGGATATTGGAAATGTCCGCCATGGGCCTGAAGACATGTCTGAGCATACCTATTTATATGATAATATGATATAAAGAGGTGTGTGGGTGACATTTCCAACATCTGATATAAAAATAATTGCATGGAGTGATACTTTACTCTACAGTAAGTTTGGTACACTCTATATAAATGCATTTTAATGAAAATAAATCATCAGCTGTACTCAATAGTATGTTACAATGTTCTAAAACACATATTAAAATAAATGGTACGGCGCACCGCACAGACTTTCTCTCTCTTTCTATAAACTCGTAAGATTTCTGAACGGAATAATGTACGTTGTATCATCACCACTCCACATAAGAATACGCATAAAATAATATACAATGATATATAATCAATGAGAAAAGAGGTGCATCTTTGTCCACCTAAGAACATTTCAAACAGTTTAATGTCTTCCACAAGGGTCAACACTTCGTATTAAAATTTCGATTTCTGGTTAAAGTTTTAACATTTTATAAGGTGTTGCAGATCTTCAAGTCATCGCATTGATATTTAATTATTCATTTATACATTTTGACCAATAAAAAAT
>CABFWB010001733.1:51246-87636 GCA_902151455.1 Timema bartmani | reverse complement strand
ACAGACAGACAGACAGACAGACAGACGGAAATTCAAAAACCACTTTTTCGGATTCAGGAAGTCATGAAACGTCAAAATTCATCAAAATCTCGAGTTCGATTTTTTTGACGATCACCATACTTTCTCTACCTGTAAGATAGAGAGAAAGTAAAAATTTGAGCATATTACATATTGTCTATAAGAAGCGGCCAATATGACCGCTGATGAGCTTTCTAGGTATATGTATGTGCTTGGGCCTCCTAGTGTTAATATAATAATTAATATTCATAATTTATTAAGGATTTAATTTTATTTTGCCATGGCAATAAATTAAGAGCTGCTGTAAATAAAAACTGGAAACCAGGAGTTGGAAAACATAGAGCAGTTCTAATACCTGGAAAGTCTGTTGACAAAGGATGCTAACTGCACCAAGGAAATTAGGTCTAGGACCGCCATGGTCAAGGAAGCCTTAAACAAGAAGAGGTTACTGCTGATCAGCAAGTTGAGTTTGGAACTGAGGAAGAAACTGGCAAAATGCTACATTTGGAGCATCACACTGTATGGGGCAGAAACTTGGACTCTTAAGAAGATGGGGGGGAAAAAAATAATACTTGGAGAGCTTTGAAATGTGGTGCTAGAGGAAACTTGAGAAGCTCAGGCAGACAGACAGGATGACACATAACGAAGTCCTAAGAAGAGTGGGTGAGAAGAGAACCATTTTGGATGTGATTCCTTGGTACAAAGCAAACAGGATGGCGATGGCGACAGCGACGGCGACATACGACCTGGCATAATGACAATAACAACAACAACATACGGCCTGGCATAATGACAATAACAAGAGATAAAACAACTTTGGCACATTTTTTAAAAGTGAGACTGTCAAAATACATGAATCGATTCTTAACAAACAATTGTTATATAATACTTAGACTAAGTATAGTATTTTCCAAAATATATCAATATATCTGTTATTAATTGATATATCACAATGTGTATATCAAAAGCTACAATATTTCGATCAAATTAAAATGGTTGCTCTCCCTTAATCATATTCTTTGTCGCTTTTCAATTTTAAATGTTTTATTTGGCTCTTTGAATAATAAAAATAGAACAAAAATCAATATATTAGTAAAAATAGAGCATAAAAAAGTTATATTTCTTTTAATTTAATAGATTTAGAGCATAGTCCAATATATTAAATATATCGATATATAGTTACCAAAACTTCATCACTAATTTATGGTGAGGTAACACGTGTAGGATCAGTATGACTTTAAATTTTTGTAATGTGTGAAATGTATTCTTCTGCCCGTTATAAAATCCACAATTTGTTGTGTTAATTTTGAGTTTATTTGAATTTTTGGTTATAATTTTCAGTTTCGAAGACCTTTAGTGTATTTAGTAAATATTTATAAGATTATGAGATCAAAGTTTCAAGTGACCATGTGTTGTAATGGTCGAGTCCAAGTTTTATATTGAGGGGGAGTAAGGTATCGGGCATGTTAGATTTTCTATACAATAAAAATTATTATTAAATATCTCCAAAAAATTTTTTTGACTGTTTTTACAAGCTAATTTCTTTTATTTGACAAATGCTATAGGCCTAAGCTAATATATTTTTACTCTTTTTATTTCTTACAATTTAAAATTTAAGTGATGTCTACAATTATCTTGTTTGTTTACTTGCTACCAGTATGGTATTTAAGCTTTCTGTCTAATGTCATTAGTTCAAAACGGTGAACTTTCATTCAACGATCCTATTTGGTGAACTGAATAAGCTTGTATTCTCAACAACTGTTCATTTTATATTTTTTATAGTTACTAATCACAAAGGTTTGATTCAATGAGGCTTTATTTGTAGATAATAATACATGTTTACTATAATGTAATTCCTAATTATTTTATTAATTTGATTATATGGTTTAATACTTGGCAAAATTGATATTTTTCTGTGTTAAAATTTAGAAAAAAAAATGTTATTATTAAGAATATTTTTGGGTTTTTTGGTAAGTTAGGACTATTCTATGAAGTTGAATACTTACATATTTTTTGATATGAGGTTGTTCTTGGAAAAATAATGAAAAAGGAAAAGTTTAAGAATCGGAATCGAGAGTCGAAAAATCGAGGTTGAACTTAAGAATAGGAATTGAGAAAAAAAAAGGTATTGGGACATCTCTAGTTGTTACTTTTGATTTATGTTGTTGCTATCACTTTTTTCCACAAGTGTAAGAATGTAAAAAAATGACGAGTCTCTTATTACCTTTGCTTATGGATATTATGGTTAAATGTCTAGCTTGTTTAGTCTTGTTTGCCGGTTTAGGTCAGCGTTTGAATATTTGCCAAAACTACTTATAGAAATTTTTTTCTAATAGGTTTTCCACTCACCCATGCAAATGGTTATACATTTTTTCTAAATTTACTTCCTCATCCCTACTATATTAGTTTGATTAATATATGTGCTTATAACTTGAACTATTAGTGAGACGCAGTGAAAACTTAAAAGGTCTAATATAATTTGCATTCTTGACAAATAATTTTCAGGTAAACTAAGATTGAATATTGAATATTGAATAAGATTGTTTCCAATTATAAAAAACAACCCTACAAGAGTTAATATCTTATATTAATCAAACATGTTGCAAAAAAAATTAAAAAATCATATGTCTTTGATTTTAGGGAGGGCGTGAATTGGGAGTCTCAATCTTGATCTCAAAGATAGAGCCAGATGGTCTTGCAGCAAGCAGTAAGGCAGTGTTTGTAGGTGATATCATCTTGTCCGTGAATGGACGTAACCTCAAAAAGGTATGTTTATATATACACATTGAGTTAATGTTTTAAATGGTGTTGATCCTCTTCATCTCTTCCAAGTCATATGAATTGTTAAACTACTTAACCCCCAATTGTTTCTATCCTCATACTATATATACTATATATTGCCCTCATGACCACCCTTAACTCCTAAATGCAGCTGTTCCTGCTGGAACCAAGATTTATCATTGATAAATTTATCCCTGGGCCAGCTTTCCTCATAAATATTTATTATTATTGAGAGGCTGTTTACTTTTTCACAACAATGAAAAACAACAAACCTTTCTACATCCTTGTTCCTCATTCACTGTTAGATATAATGATATTAAAACTCATTCTCAGAATAATATAAATAAAATTAATTCAAGAAAGAAAAATTGACTAAAATAAAAATAGACTGATTCATTAATTTTACATCCATTACAGTTTCCAGCCTATAGCCTGGGTCATTTTTTTTATTCAAGTGATATATATTTTTCCACCACCGGCTGGGTAGGCTGTAGCTTCATATGCCTTATAATATAGGCTATCTTAAGACTTGAACAGGCACAATATCCAGTCCTCGGACGTTAATTTATCAATGTGAAAAAGTAAACCCATATTTTCATCAATGATAAATTTTCGTCCATGCCGAGAATTGAATCCAGGACCCTCCTAACTCAGTAGGCAGCCAAGCTTCCGATTGAGCTAAGGTTTCAGACTGAATCATTAATTGTTTAACAAAATATACTTTTACCATATGTTTAGTTTGGAGAAATAAATATATCTAATAGAGTCCCATTCTTATAAAAAATTTAATCATATTATTTTGTGGTCACATTGATAACATTTTTATTTTTTATAACCAAGACAAAAATCACTTTAACAAAATTGCTTTTACTATCTTGATTAAAATACACTGCTAAATATAAAGAAAACAAATTCTGGAAGAAATACTACATTGGTCTTTAATACATTTAAAAGTATGTATAACTTCCAACAAAATATTGCACCTATATAAAGTATTTAGATATTCACAAGAGGTCTGTGAACTCAAAACTTTTCATTCGGTTGAGCTCAAGTGAGTTTATTAAAAAGCTCTCAAGTAAGAATGAAATTTGAGTTTAATTAATATATAATAACAAACACTTAATTTAATTAAAAATTATTAATTTACTAAAATTAGAAGAAAAAAAATTGAATATATATTTTTGCAATACTTTTCGATATATGAAGTAGCATAACCCACTATAAATTATTAATTTAATCTACAATTAGTTTGATTTATTTGAAGAACACTGATAGATTGGTTTTAATTCTTGTGTTTAGAATTCAATAGAAAACATTGAAAATAACATTGATTTTAGTTAAAGCTTTGCATGTGTAAAGGTATGTGGAGACAAAGAAGAGGAAGTACAGGAACAGCTAAAGGAATGGAATAAGGAAGTGAAAGAGTGTGGAATGGAATTTATTATGGCAAAGTGTGAAGTGATGGTAATTAATAGAAAGAAGATAAGGCCTAGTAAAGCTATTAAATATGATGGAGTAGAGTTGAGAAATGAACAGAGTGAAACATATATTGGAAGTGTGCTTGAGGAGAAGGGTGGGAGTAAAGAGGATTTAATAAGTGGACAACAGGGGGTGGTGTTCTATAGGTGTGTGAGCCCTGCTATCAAAAAGAGAAGTGCCCTCGAAATGTAAGGAAGTGTTGTACAGTACATATACAGCTGGAACATGAACTTTGAATGTAAAAGAGCCTAGGAAAATGGAGGCCATGGAAATGAAGTTTATGAGGAGTATACTAGCTGTCAAGAGGAGAAACAAGTTTAGGAATGAAGTTATCCAGGAAAGAGTGGGTGTACAGGGAGTACATGAGATAGTAAAGAAAGCAAGACAGATATGGTATGGACATGCAATGAGGATGGAGAAGAAATAAAATTCCAAAGAGAATGATGGAGACAATGTAGGGAAAAGGCCACAAGGGAGACCAAGAAATAGATTGAAGTAACAGATAACAAAGTGTGTAAGTGAGAGGAGAAGCATGGTGGAAGGAAATAGGAAGATTGAGAAATTTTACTAATTAAACCCAGCCACAGGATGGAAACAGTTGATGATTATGGTGATGATATGTATAAATACTGGAGAAATTAATATTTTTTTTGTCTAAAAAGCCTGGTAAAACCGAGAATTTTGAAACCTATATCAATACTGAATTAGTACATTCCTTCAATTTCCTTACTAGCTGGAATATAGATAGCTATTCATATGGTGCTCCTCTCATTCCAATGGCTAGGTGTCTTCACACTACTCTCCCATCACCATAAACACTAAAGAGCAATGATAAATAGTGTTGTACAAAAAGCTCAAAATTGTCAATCCCATAAATCTCTGAATCTTGGGCTTGAGCATCTATTTAAGGCCTAACTAGAGCAAAACAAATTTGAGGGTAAATCACATGTCCCTAAAAATACATGAATTTCACATTTACTCCAACATAGCTATAGGACAAATCTAACATCAAAACCTCAGCCCATTAATTTGCTTGACCCTTTGAGTGCCAACGTCACTCAGAGCGATGCACGAAATATCTGCTAAAATTGCCACCGTCGCTTACAGCGATCCCATGTTTTCGAGCTCTTAATTAAGTATTAAGTCAACAGATAGGGTAGACTTTATTTCCACTTAATTATCATGTGTTCAAGCTACTCTTATTTGTCTTTGCATTTGTAGTTTCGATATATTGAACATGAATATTATTTTATAACTTTAGAAGTTAGAAGTTTTATCTTTGGCCTTCTTTGTAAATATTACTACTAAGAGGAAAGCTGTGATTCAAGACACAGAAATACTTGCAATATTTATTGATAGCTCAAGCGAGTGTAATCAATTTGTTAGTGATTCTGAAAGCAGTAATTCTGAATTTGTAAATAATGAAACTGAACAGGAATTATATTCTAATAAAAGTGAAAGATCGGAACAAGTAGAAGTGCCAACTGACATTGATAACGCGAGTGTGAATACAAGTGATTCCTATTGAGATGAAATAAATCTTGAAGATCAGGATTGTACCGTCCTTAAATTAATAGGAGGTCCAAAACACAAAAATAAAAAATAACAGGGCAAAAAAGGGCAATAGGAGCGAGCGCTTGGAGTTCTATGCTTTGAAAACATTCAAAAACCAGAAATCCGCTACTCCCACCAGTTGCGGATACAAATATTGGAGCGGTCTACCTCACAAAGCTTTTTTTAAGGATGATTTATAACTTTCAAAAAAGGTTCCTAAACTGAAAACTTAACAAATAACTTATACAACATAGATTAAAGTTACTTAGGGCATGGTTGATTATAGTTATGAATAATATAATGACTTGTTTCAAAAGGTATTTGTTTATCTGTGATTCAATCTTTAGAGAAAATATATAAATATATGACAATGTTGATAATAGTTAAAGGAATTTGAGACATTAAAGGAATATATAAATAAACAATTAGAGAAAACCTCGTAGGTTTTAAATATTATTACACAACTTGCACAAGTAGTTAAATCGCCGTTATCCTAAATAAATCACAAGATGTAATAAGGCGTTAACTCAATAAAAAATCTTAAATAGGTTTACTTTATACAATACTTAAATCTGAAGATAAAAAAAAAAAGCATATAAGTTAATCCGAACAATATGTCTCACCAATATTCAAGAAAATACTCTATACCACAAAGTTAAAAAAACCACAAGATTATGCAATATAAATAATATAAATTTCCCATAAATGTAATTGATTAAAAATATTTAGAACTGACATGTTTTGAGAAAATCTTAAAGTTTCCACGGAAATATTTACATTTAATGTTCACAAAACTGAATACCCCAATATTTACTAGATTTAGTCCCATTCTACCGATAATATCTTTATAGTCGATCTCAATTTGTTTACTTCGCTAATCCACAAAATGATCGATCCAAAAATATGAGTATCTCGACCCTGCAACTAAATAATATTTGAAGTGATGACAAGTTAATCTTACATTATTTTTGAAGTTTAAATTAAATAGCCGAAGAAGGAATTTTTAATAAATTAAAAGATTGAAAAATAAGAAATAATTATCTACTCCGAAAAGTAAATTTAGATCTTACATTATGAATAATGATCGAAGCTAGAGCTTCACCTGCTCTCAATCTGGCTAAGTCCAATAGTGACCATTCATAGAACAGGCGCCGGTATATATACGATATAACCCAGAAGATGGAGCGCCGGAACAAAAGGGTAGGGGTGGACATCTGGAATATTCGGGAAAGAAACATACGCATGATAATATCGTTCTGGATCTATCGGGACAGTTCCACCTTCTTCTGTAACTAGGGGTGAGCAGCACATCTTCACCATCGAAGTTCTTAGTTCTTTGGCACGCCAGTATCCACAACAGACGTCCAGTAGTACGATCAACATGTGGCGGGAGGTTGTGTTTATTCGGGATGTTATTGGTGTTCCTTTTTGACGCTGCTGGCAGTACGGTGGGGTAAGTTTAGTCATAATTTCGTCCACTCTTGCAGCAAAATGCTACAGGATAATCCACCACCTCTTCATATTTATGCAGAAGTACCAGGTTTGAAGTCCGCCCTCTCCTCCCCACACTCCTTCTGATTCCAAGCCAATTATTTATTTTAGACTTTATTTTACTATAACCCTGCCAAAGTTGATGGTCACTGAAACAGCTGCTATACATAACCCAATTCTAGCGTAAAATCTAAAGTTTTTTTTTTGGTAAATTTTGTTATTTACTCAGTTTTTTATGTTCTTTTCGGTGATTTATGCTATTTAAATTTTCAAATATTAAAAATTAATGTTAAATAAAACAGTAAAATTAAAAAAAAAATCTTGGTTAGTGATATAATCAGATAGGCAAGCATGTTAGAAGAATGTTAGCTAGTTTATGTAAAAATTTGAGTGCAAGAAGCTCAAAGACTAATAAGTTATTAAAATTTAAACAAAATCCTGTATTTTTCAGCAAAACAGCTTGGCACTTTTAGCATATTTTTTGGTCATTTCTCTTGGCACTTTTAGCATATTTTTTGGTCATTTCTCTTGGCACTTAACGGGTTAATATTTATATTATCTTGAGCAACTAAAGAATTAATGTGAACCAAATGAGAACTGAAAGAAGGAAAGTACAATGTTGTAAAATTAACTTAATGTATATGCTTATCATGTTTTGTAAGATTTGAATTCGAGATTATGTATTTGTTTGTTAAATGAAGATTTGGATTTGAGAGTCTCTAATTAAGATTCATTATTTACAGAACTGGAGCAAATCGATGTGCTTAGAAAAGTTAACTATGTGATAGTAGGAATATAGCAAAACCTCATATTTAAACTGAATAATAATGGTTTCACTTTAATAAATTTTATCCTTTCATATATTAAGAATAATTTAACTATAATTATTAATGATAATGTCATACTTATAAATCAAAATAATAAACATATTTTCAAATATTTGACAATGTTTTGAACTTAATATGTTCGTTAGGTCACTTGCCAAGAAGCAGCAGTTGTGCTAACCAATCTCTCTGGTAATGTGGCCTTGGAACTGCAGTATATTGCCACAGGGGAACGTGATGATGAAAATTACATTTCAGAGGTCAAATACGGGCACAAGTATGAAACTAAATCAACTCATTATTAAAATACCATCTCATGTCTTAAAAGTAATTTTATAGTAATGGAAATTGATAAAAACAAAGAAAATGGAGAAATAAATCAATACATATAAATTTAATGAATAAAACCCACCTAGGGAAAGAGGAAAAATGTGGGAAGAACCCAATGCACAAAGGTGACATCTTCGTCCTTTCTTCTATCTCCTCTAGTAGAAACTAACTTTACAGTATCCATATTCTAGAAATAATAATGCTTGTGCAGAAAAATGGTCAATATATAGGTTGTACTGCATTCTGTTTGGGAGCTCTCCATAGTCCAAACATAGGTCTCCCATTTCTTCCTATTCTGTTGTTGGTATGGTGTCTTTGGGCCAGTTTCATAGTCAGACTTAGTACACCACAAATGTGGTGCTATACTAAAAACAGGTGGACAACTGCCAAATCCATCTGTGAAAACTAAATATATTTTTACAATTTTATATGAATTTAGTTCAAAAGTTGATGTACATGGAAATTAGAAGAGTCAGGGTGTAGGCTGATCTTTGTTCTTTATTGACTGTAAAAAGTACCCTAAGTTAAGAAAGCCTGTATAAAATAGGCCACGTTTCACTAGCTTTTTTATTAAGTAATTTGGTATTCAGCATACTTGCATATTATTGTGTGCTCTAGTTCAATTTAAAATTAACATAATTTATCATTTTATCATATTTATTATTAACATACGATTTAATTGTAGGCTCTTATTACATGTTAAAAGATCTTTTTTTTAACAGTTGTAGTGAATATCATACATGATTTCAACTCTGTAACACCCGTTACATTTCTTGTAACACCTCTTACAATATTTTTTCTAAATTCATATTATTAAGTTTGTTTGAATGAAATGAGCCAGTTTTATAGTGAGAACTGGCCCATTCCATTCGAGTTTAGGTAGGTGTCATTTTGTATTTAGTTTAGCACCGCACTTGAAGCATACTAAGTCTCACTATAAAACTGCCCTTTGACTATAATGGCACTGAGTGTATTATAGAATACAGTAGTTTATACAGTTAGTGTCTTGGCAAACAAGTCAGATCTAGTTGTAAGTGACTTTTGGTTTTGGTGGATATTCAAGCTCTCTGGCCAACCAGATAGCTCTACTTAACACTTGTAAAATTCGACATCTCTGGTTCCACCCATTTAACCTACCATCTTTATGCACTAGTTTTATTATTCCCGGATGAAAACTAATGCACTGCTGAGCTGCACAGTTGAGAAAAGTTTACAACAAAACTCATCTGTAAATATCTAATTATTGAGTAGTAGGGTTATGGGAAAATGGGGCCATCCACATGCTACACCTGTTTCAAGACACATAAAATAAGTTATTTGTATAACTTAGTTTATTAGCAAACAATAGCTACAATCATGATCGGGCACTCATTTAGCACGAGATGAAAAGTTCAGAAACTGTCATGCAAAACACTTGTAAAGTCCCTCACAGTTCTGCCATCCGACCAACAAATAATTAGAGCTGGGCTGATCAGCTATTTTGCCGATTAGTCTGATGCTAATAATTTGTTGCCGACTAGGCCGATCACCGATGCTGATTATTTTTGTTTTCAATTTTAATAAGTGTATAAAGTAAAATGACCCTTAAAGCAAAAAAAAAAAAGTTACTTTTACTAGTTTTATAATGTCCAATATAGTTTTGTTTTAATAACATTTAAATAGAAACTTTTAAAATGTAAAGGTTGTTTAATTATTATTTTATATTGTTATTGTTAGGACAAGTGAACCTGTCATTAAACAAAAACAAATCACATTAATAAATAGCAAATATACCGGTACATGTTAGATAATTAAAATATGATTTCACATTTATGATTAAATAGGCCTACTGACCCTTTCATTAGACAAAGACAAATCATAATCAGCAAATTTAAATTTAATTTTAATGATAAAAAATAATCAAGGCACACATATTTTTGCACACAAGGAGAATAGGCCTACATCTATTTTGTTTTTAGATGAAATAGGAATTTTTACATCCAATGTCTATTAAAATATGGCTTCAATATTAAACAATTTTTAACAATCGTAATATTTTTGTGAATTGTGATTTAGATATATCATAACATAGGTTTTTGTGATTCTACAAAGCATTCCATCATAATTTAACTACTAAATATTAAAATCGTATAGAAATAAGTGGTTTTTTAAAAAAAAGTATAATAAAAAGGCATCACCATTTTTAAACAGTAATCCGATCTTTTTATTAACAATTTAAATAATCTTAATGAAAAATAACATTGTTTTAACTACATTTAAATAAAAACTACCTTTAGAAAATCGAATGAACGGTGAACGGGTCAAAATGAACGGATCATTGAACTGAACCAGATACAATGAATCGTTCATTTAAAAGAACGATTTTGCGCATCTCTACTTCAATATGATAAAATAAATAAAAATAACATAATGTGCAACGAAAGTTATTTTTCGGGTTTTTTTTTAAGAAATACTATAAAACTTATTTTAATTTACTTTTAACTATTAAAGAAAATGTAAAATTTAAATATTAATATATATTAATTCAATTCATATTGAAATATGAGTGAAACAAATTCTCTGCCAGTGGAAAGATTTGTACTTGCATTAAAAGAAAAACGGTTTCCATTTAAAACAAAATGTGCGCATGTGCGAGATAATTACGTCCGATGTTTCATTTTCTGGGCATCTTTAACAAATCGAAATAAAACAACACCATTCTGCTAATATTTTATTTTATGATTATTAGATTTGTTACCTGTGAGCGTTTTTATTTCTAATAATGTGCATCTGCATAGATTGGAATAAGACCTACGGTAAAAACTAAAAATACATATATTCATATGTTATTTTAGGAGCGTTGGTTGCCCTTTTTATTGCAAACTCAAAAGAGAATTGGTTTTTATATATGTGGGAATGGATGTTTAAAGTTATCTTTTAGTTTTCAAATTGATATTTAATATTTATGACTTAAGATTTTAAAATATACCCATACATTTTGAATAAACAGCATTAAAAAAAGAAAATAGAATATCTTTCCATGTAAAAAAAAAGAAGTGCGCATGCACGGTATTCTTGCGTCTGATATCTCATTTTATAACTATCTTTAACAAATCTATATAAAACAATGCCGATCTGCTAACATTTTATTTTGATGGTTAATACATTTGTTACTTGTGAGTATTTTTATTTATAACAACGTGCATGAATTGGAAAACGACCTATGGTAAATATATTTATTTTGATATATTTTGTTTGGAATGTTGGATGTGCTATTTGTTTCAAACGTAAGTCGCTAAGAACAAGCTAATTATTCAAAGATCACATACGAGAGGGCAGGGATTAAATATACCCACACATTTTGAATAATCGGCACAAATAATCAGAGATTCAAACACCGATCATCGGAATCGCCGGTTATGTGATAATCGGCCGATGATCAGATTAATAATCGGCATCGGCCCAGCCCTACAAATAATATCCTTCTGTTAGTGTGGAACTATTATACAAATTATCAAACATGCCTCCCTCCCCCCTCACAACTACAATAAACAATTATAAATTTTAAGTCAAGGTGTTTTGGTGGGTGGACAACTAATCGATCATATCATACCTCGTAACAGTATAACCAGTTAAAAGAAGCATATGGTTGGTTTCTGAATTAGAAAACTGAGAGGTCAAGGATATTTTGTCCTCTTGTTTGTCATTTGGAGAGGTTGATGGTGTTAGCTCAAATCCTTCTACATCACTCATGCAATCACCATAACGTCTCACTCAGAGTACCAAGGCTTGATATATGAATTTCATCATTGAAGTTTTCCTTTTGATACACACCAGATATGACCTGTTTCTCAGTGTCTTAACTACACTAAACTCTTCCCAACATTGCAGTTTTGTGGTCCAAACCAAAACATACTGATCAAGGTAAAAAAAATTCTTATTTACTTTAGCAGTTTTGTTATATTGAAAGATGGTTCAATTTTTTTTCGGTCATTGCATTATCAATACTTATTTCTGGCTAAAATGGCAATCCTGTAGAGGTAGTCTGTAATTGAAGTTACGTCTTTGAAGAAACCAAGCCAACTGGACTTTTACTATAGCTAGTAAAGAAGGAAAAACGGATAGTCATCATGATCATATAACACTTATTTTTAAACATCCCTTTGACAATTCCAAATGTTTTCTCACCCATACCATTGCTGCGGGGATAGTGAAGGTTGAAGGCTATTAATTCACTGTTCCATGATCACGCAAACATTTTGAATTAGTGTGAGTTGAAAGGTTGGTTGTCAGTCATAAATGGTTTAAGAATCCCAAAACAAGCAAAGATCGGTTTGAGCCTACCTATTGCAGAGGAGGTAGACTTATTTGAGACCTTTTCAACCTCAATACACCACGAATGGTAGTCCACATGAACTATAATCCCCAAAATCGGTGGCAACTTTAACAAAGAGTAATTCAGGGATGTCATGTGGTTGCAGCGGGTCCTTTACTTTAGCCCGTTAAAAATGATTGCATATTGGACACGCAAGTACACAAATTTTTAATCAGAGTTGAGCCCTGGCCATTAAAAAGTACAAGGCACTCGAACCCTGATTTTCTCTCAAAGGAGATGTGTTGCATGAGGGATTTCAAGGCTGAAGTGCCCAGGCTTGAATAGAACCAACTGACACCCAGTATAGTTTATAAGCCTGTTATGCACTGTAATGTCACTTCTGAGGGGAAAATATTGATTCAGCTCGACTAAGGACAACCTTAAGTTTAGTAATTAAAGAACTTACTCAAAATTAAATCCACAATTTTCTTTTCTTTGTAAATATGGATGGTTTAACATTGAAGGTTACACCTATCACATATACTATGTCATACATACTTTAATCTGCAGATGAAGGGCTACTTTTTTCAGGATAATAAATCCGATATATGCATATTTTTGCCCGCTAAATATTTAAGTTTGAATGAATAGGGCAAAAGTTTTAGCTGGAGGTGGCATGATTATTGATAATCTTACCAATGTCTTTCACGATGATGGAAGTGAGTGGCTGATCTGAATGAACAGCTACAGACTCCTGACCATATACAAAATCATAGAACTCTTGAATACAAATGAAACAACAAGCATCTCGTTTTACACCTGAGCATAATTTTGCTCATTGTCTAAGAAATCAGGAAGCATATAATATGGGCTTGGATTTAGGAATAATCCCAAGACCACTCTTGATCTTTCTTCAGGAATTCATGGAATGGGGTGCAAATATCTGACATATGGGGCACAAATGATCTTTGGAAATTGACTGTTCCAAAATATGCTGCAAATTCTGCCTTGAAGCAGGTACTTCTTTATCCTGAATAGTCTGGACCCTAGTATTATCAGGACGAATTCCATCCTTGTCAAATTCCAAACCTAAAAACTTAACTTTTCCCACAAAGAACCAAACATTTCCCCTGTTTAATACAATGTTGTTTTCACATGCAACCTGAATAACCTGTTGAACTAGTTCCCATATTGATTATTGATAATCTTACCAATGTCTTTCACGATGATGGAAGTGAGTGGCTGATCTGAATGAACAGCTACAGACTCCTGACCATATACAAAATCATAGAACTCTTGAATACAAATGAAACAACAAGCATCTCGTTTTACACCTGAGCATAATTTTGCTCATTGTCTAAGAAATCAGGAAGCATATAATATGGGCTTGGATTTAGGAATAATCCCAAGACCACTCTTGATCTTTCTTCAGGAATTCATGGAATGGGGTGCAAATATCTGACATATGGGGCACAAATGATCTTTGGAAATTGACTGTTCCAAAATATGCTGCAAATTCTGCCTTGAAGCAGGTACTTCTTTATCCTGAATAGTCTGGACCCTAGTATTATCAGGACGAATTCCATCCTTGTCAAATTCCAAACCTAAAAACTTAACTTTTCCCACAAAGAACCAAACATTTCCCCTGTTTAATACAATGTTGTTTTCACATGCAACCTGAATAACCTGTTGAACTAGTTCCCATATTCCTTCACTTTTGTCTGCTCCACATAAAACATCATCAAAATACATACACACATGCTCCTATCTTTCCAAGGTATATTCGAGTTTTTTTTAAGTACCTACTCAGGAAGCAAGCTTAGCCCAAATGTAGTGCACACTTTAACTTGGTAAAACCCATCTTTTAAATCAAATACTCAAACATATTCATTATTGCCTATTTTGGAACTTATCTCCTCAAGAGTGGGAATCAACACACATTCTTGGACCAAATTTTCACTATGATCCTTAGGATCAATGCACAGCCTTTTGGCCCTGGTTTTTAAACATATACCAGGCTGCTTACCCATTCACCAGAAAAAAAAACTCAAGAATGCCACACTGTTAATGATCATCTAAATGTTGCTTGAGCTTATTTAAAATTTTCAGGAGAACTTTGCGAGCTGGGCTACTTTTAGGTACTAGGTACAGCACCATTTTTTAATTTAAATCAAGAATTCCTGAACAATATCTGAGACCAGTAAAAACAAATCTTGGTTTGATGCCTGGATGTTTTGACAATCTGGTTTATTTTGAGCATTAAGGGCCCTAACAATTTTTTTTAATGAGATTGAGACTCACACAAGATGAAAATCTAAGAAGGGGTTCGGCCCTAATGAAATTGACAATGGTTGTGTTTTATTTTCGTAAAAAAACAGGAAGGCAAATTTCACAAATAGGTTCAATCTCAAAATCCCCAAAAGCTTCATTATATGTTTTAGGAGCAATTAGCTTAGAGCTATAATTTGGATCAATGGGCTGCAACCACATTAAAGGAAGAATGTTGACTTATTTCCCTGTGTTCAATTTGAAAAGTACAGGTTTGCAGTGAATTAACAATGATATGCAGCATTGGCGATTGGTATTCACAGAATTAATAACCGAAAAATAACCAACCAATATTTGATAATCAAAAACAGGGGACAAAGAACAACCATCAGTACCTTGACATTGACAAAAATACTCACAATCACCAACATTTGTAATATAGTTAACACATTAATTACATTGGTCAAAAAAATTTTACTTATTTTTGGTCCCAAAAATGAAGATAGGTGGATCTAATAGTATTTTTTTGTGCTGAATTCAAATATCTTTTTAGAATTTCTCTATCACGTAAGGATTTTGAGTGACACCCACCTAAGGTTTACAATATTATGTTCATTTACAATACATATGAAAGAAAGCAAAGCTATACAATTAAGTATATATGAAAGGTGAAGCTTGTGTGATGAATGCTTATAGTTACGGAGGTCTGTGGAAGAGCATTAGTATGCTAAGCCAAAGGTTCCGGGCTTGTATCCCATGCAACTTTTTCATCTTCGTTCAATTGACTATTTCAATTCTCATCCTCAATTAGTTCTCTTATTTGAGGTCCAACAAAGATTACCTCTTTGATCTTTGCATCACTGATCCTTGTGAATTTTTTTCTTAAGTATGTAAATCCAGGTCTATCCATTGCTTTAACAATGTTCTTTATAGGACCAAGCTGTATATGTAGTTGAGATAGATATACTTTTTTCGGATCAACAAATGATATATTGACAACATCCTTATTTCCTGGGGTTAGTGATGTTCGCTTTAACCACGGTTTCTTGGTTTAATGATTTCTCCAGTCTCTGCTATCCCTTTTTTCAAAGAATATAGCAGTACTTCGTGAAACCAATTTGAAGTCTAAATAATAGAGCAATGATTAAAATCATCACATTTCATTTGTATTCTTCATACTTGATTTTTTCCAGTAGGAGTTTCATGCTCGCATATGTTTCTTTAATATCTGCAGCACTAGTTAGTGGCACTGATAGAAACTTATTTCCATTGTGGAGAAACATAGATTTCAAGCTAACGTTAGAAGCATCTATGAATAAATGCCGCTCCTCTATTTTGCACTCATGACCAAGTGCTTCCATAACAGGATAAACAGCATTACAAAAAACAAGTCCATATTCAAAGGAAAAGAAATCCTTTAAGTCACTATACCTTTTTCTAAAATCACATACTTTTGTTTCTTTGTGGAGGAGATTCCAGCCTTTCAATCTGGAGCCTAACCGTTCAGCTTGCCTTTTAGATAGGTTCAAATGCTCTACAGGCTCTTCCTCATCATAATCTAGTATGGCATTTTCTGGAGGCTTTGGCACAGGCAATTTTTCACTATGAGGTACAGGCCTCATGGCAGATGGTAAATTAGTGTATGTTACAGTGTGCTTTTATTTAGAACCGATGCCCAAAATGTTTGTAAGACAAAAGCAACAACCTATTGAGTGATCTTTTGGCTCCTGCCAAATCATTTGAATAGCAACATTCATATGCTGAGAACCCTTTGATCAACCCATAAGGAGTCTGTCACAAGTGATGCAACAAAAAATTGGTCAACAATTTTACATCCAAAGTAAAACTTATAGCACTTCTTAATGAGTGAAGTAAAACTACATTTGCAATTTTTAAATGTCTTACCACAAATGTATAAAAAAAAGAGCCCAGATGATTGACACAATTTCTAGGCATTGTACCACTTGCTTTTCTAAACACTATAAAATATCCAATGAACTACATAAATAACATTTTATGGTAAAAGAAACACACAGTATTAGATGTTTACAGAACTTTCTCTGACCCCCAACTGGCCAGGAGTGCTGACTTAGACAATAAGCAAGCAAACATCTGACTCATAATGTCCAAAGTAAAACATCGATTACAAGATTTTCTAACAAACTTTTTGATAAATTTGTTTTTTAACATACCAAAATATTCGTTAGGGTCTATATGAAATGTTTCTGTCTTGTGGATGGTTTCAACTTATTGTCCCGACCTCTGAGGGCACCGACAATTCTACGCATGGGTGGTCTGAGAGTTGGTCGTTGTGCTACTAATTTTGAATATAATAAACTGTGAGGGACGCCCTCAACCTTCAATGGTTTTCAGATTTGGTCCCCTAGCTCCGCAGAGATGCAATATTCCACAACTTTTTGTAGGGTATTGTGGATTCCTAAGAAGGTGTTGTTTTATTGACTATGAGTTAATACTCAGTATTATTTCCACATATAGCATCTTATCCTTCTGGTCACAAAATTCGCAAAGAAACGCAAGAGCCCTAGTTCTCAAACGGTTAATGAAACGTTGTTTTCTGTTAAAAAAAAAGTTGAACACAAGGATAGTTTCATTTGTCTTAGAAATACACGATTTAAGAACATAAAATTCACTATTTATTCTTCACGCTTGATAGCAGTTAAGGTTAAGGCATCTCGCCATAGGAGGTTTTCAAGCCTGGCTATTTGTATGCCAGAATATTTTGTTTAGTCTCTGTTGCCTCAGAATATTCCAAGACCTCTTCCTGAAATGCCTCAAAATTAAGGGAATCTGGCCTGTTAAACTCCTTTTTAATTTCTGCTAATCAGCAAGACAAAGTAGAAGATCGTACTCTCAAACTTTCATCCACAGCATGCATTTTAAACTGTTAATCCACTGCAGGTTCTGCCAACTGCACCATGTTTCATGATCTATAAAATAAGAAGTCACTTGTATAACGTGATTTATTAATAAACAAAACTTACAATCATGGTTGGGCACTCATATAGTACAAATTGTTAAAGGGTCTCACAGTTGGTCAGCTATTATACAATTTACTAAACAACACCCAACCAAAATGATTTTCTTATTCGTAATCAACATATTTTTAGCCACGCTACTAATATTGAAAAATTTGTATTGATTGGTTGTATAAATTTAACTGATTTAAGTTTTCTTATTACTTTGGTGCAACTAAAATATATATTAATTTGTACAGGTATACATCAATGCGCAGAGCATCAATGCACAGTGCATCAATGCGCAGTGCATCAGAAAGTCCTATGGGCACAAGTCCAAAACAGCAGTTAGATGAATCCTTACAACAGAAAGAAGATAGCTTGTCATCAGGTAATAATAACAATGCAGATCACAATCAACTTTATAATATTGAGGGTCAGACATCTGTTAAATTACAACAAACTGTTAATGAGCCTAGTATTGACCCAAGCTTGAAAAATAAAAAAATGAGTTTCAAAGTATATGTTGACCCTGAAGGGTCTAACAACACTTCAATCTCAGATATTATCCAAGAAATGGAAGATCTAGAAAAATATACCCCTTCTTATAACAAAGAGAACATGTATTTTTCTCCTGAACTTGAAAAACCTGAAGAATGGTGCGGACCAAATAACGAGCCTTTATCATATTCACTTATCGATTCATCCTATATTGCACCATCTTTACCCATTCGCCGTCCACTTTTTAAACGTAACACTCCCAACACTAAGTCCAGGAAAAGGTGTTCAAAACCCTTACAGAGTACTTCGGTTGAATCTATAAATGATTCTATCAAAGAGACATCATCTACTCAAGAAGAAATGGTAAAATCCTCTAATATCAACCTTGGAGACATCAAAGGAAGGAAAGATGTAGAAAAATATGGCGCTTCTCGTAACAAAGAGAAGATACATGTTTCTCCTGAACTTGAGAAACATTAAGAATGGTGCAGACCAAATAATGAGCCTCCTTCATTTTCATATAGTGATTCATCCGATATTTAACACCCTTTACCCATTCGCCTTCCACTTTTTAGACATAATCCTCCCAACACTGAGCTCAGGAAAATGTTTGCAAAAGCCTTACTGAGTACTTCGGTTGAATCTTTCAAAGAGATATCATCTGCGCAAGTTGATGTATTCAATATTCCTGATGAAATAGTAAAATCCTCTAATATTAACCACGGAGACAGTTCAAATCATCAGTTTGTACATCGTTTTGGAAACTCACACCAGGCTGTACTTGACCAAAATATTAAAGATATGAAGATTGGAAAAAAACCCACCCAAAACACTGCTTCTTCTGCAGATAAGAAAATGGAAGACGGAGAGGAAAATTTGATTGAGTCAACAAACATTTATTCAATCTTTCCTATAAGTACCTTTGAGAGTAAAAAGTATTCTAGTAATGAAGACTTTGAGGACCCCAACTTTAGAACACGAGTATAAATAAGTATATCCTGTAGTGCCTTTATTTTTGTTAAGTAATGAAAACTCTCTTTTCTCACATAAATTGCCATGTACTTTTTCACTAAAATTACTTTTCAGAGTAAGTATAAAATATAGTTTATAGTCAAAAACCAACCATTGTTGTCATGTAGCCTTATGTTGGTTTGTAAGTTTTAAAATGTTTGTTGAAACCTTCTTTAAATATCGGACATTTAACTTAGTTCTTTTTAAAAAATATCAGTATAACTAATAATGTCCTTTGACAGATTTTCTTTTTTAGAACATAAACTTTCCTTAATAATAAGCTTATAATTATTTTCAAAAACATTTTATGTTCTATTTATATTCTAAAGGTATTTATAACATAAACTTTTAATAATATATAAGCTTATAATTATTTTCAAAAACATTATTTTATGTACAATTTATATTCCAAAGATACGTAATATAAAAAATTAATTATTATTTAAAATGAAATAGGTTTTAACAATTTTGAATTCAATAATTTTCCAAACCAATTGAACACCGTCCATATATTTTAAAATGTATGATTAAAAATGTGTTTTTGATAAAGCTAGAACAGAAATAAAAATAAATGTGTGTGAATGTATAGGTGTGACTGCCTTTAAAATGGGCCCTCTTTATTCTACTGTGATTGACTCTATAAAATTAATGAACCCATCTTTATTCTAATACATGCAACATCAATATTGGTTGAAAGTTAGTTTTGTAATGAACAAACAATATTTTCCAATAAAAATATGTCACATGTTTTGTTTTCAAATGTAACAGCTTGTTCAAATGCTAGAACAGCATCTCATTTTTTAATTTAAAAAGTTGTTCAAAATTGTTGTTTATAAAATTTTTACATTGCCTAGCTAATTAATTAAAATTTTTAGTAAACATAACTTATTTAAATGTAAATGAATTTCCATTAAAATGTATGTTTAGATTTTAATTATTATAATTTTAATTGTTATTATAATAATAATGTTTAAATAGAGAATGTTGTTTTAAAAATGGGTATTTATAGCTTGCTACTTTTTTAGGGCTCATATCAGGTCACTTTTTCAACTAAAAGACACCTTTTATTATCAAGTAACTAAAAGTAACTTTTATTTTAATCACCTCACTAAAAGTCACCTCTTTTTCTTGTATTTTTACTATCAATAGTTGAAATGCTAATTTCAATTATTTCTTTCTTTTATGATTAATAAGAAAGTGTAGAAACACTATACATATCCTTTTTTTTTCTGTTGAAACTTTTTTGAGTGTTCAGTCAATATTTTAAATATTTTCACTATTAGGATCTGATATGAGTCCTTCTTTTGTTATATGTGTGTCATTAGGATAAATTTTTATCCAATCAACACACAACCAAACAAAATGATATTAGAAATCATAAGTACTACTTATGAATTGATGTTTTAAGGCTTCATATTCTTCATATAAATGTAATGTGAAAGTCATAATGTGTATCATAACTAAACACTTTATTCTTAAGCTTAGCCTCAATTCTCAATATAAATCTAGATGAGAAATTCTTGTATTGATTCAGGTAAATAATCGAGATTCATTAACTTTATTAAAACCTATTAGGCATTCATTTAAACAAATTTTCAAAAATCCAAGGTTTTTGTGACTAAAAAAAGTGAACATTATTTAATGCTTAATTTAAACAACCTTTAATAGTTAATGGTAAGATCTGTAATGTTATTTATATGTTATGTTATGTAATGTTATTTATATGTGTAAGTTATGTTATGTTATAATTCTGTATTTTCTATGCCAAGGGAGATTCAAAACCCATACGAAAGGGTAACTTTTATTTGTATATTATTAATGACAAAAAATATTTAAACAATAAAATCCAATACAGCCTGTAGACCCAGCAGCATAAATGCTGATACGAAGTCAATGTGGTTGTGTTTATGATAGCTTCCAGGCAGTTGCCAAATTAATTTAAGTTAATATACCTCCTGATTTTTCAAAAATAATTGTGAAATGTTTTTATGCAAAAATATTTTTATTCAATCGGCACACAAATAAACAAAATGATGCAAGAAATCTTAAGTACACTTAAGAAGCAATGTTTTTAGGCTTCATTTTCTTCATATGAATGTGATGTGAAAGTCATTATTTTAAAGCTACCATTTTAATATTGTGTATCTAAACTAAGAACACTTGATTCTTAAGCTCAGCCTCAATTCTCAATATAAATCTGGATGAAAATACTTGTATTGATTCAGGTAAATAATTGAGTTTCATTGACTGGATTAAAACTTATAAGGCATTCATATAAACACAATTTTCAAAAATCCAACGTTTTTGTGATTAAAATAAGTGAGCATTATTCAATGCTTAATTTAACCAACCTTTAATACTTAATTATAAGATCTGTAATGTTAAATATACGTGTATGTTATGTTATGTTATATTTTCTATGCCAAGTGAGATTCAGAACTCATACAAGATTGTAACTTTTATTTGTGTGTTATGTGTGTGACAAAAAATATTTAAACAATACAATACATCTTTTAGACCTGGCAGCATAAATGCAGATCCAAAGTCAATGTGGTTGTGTTTATGATAGCTTTCAAGTAGCTGACAAATCAATTTAAGATAATATACTTCCTAATTTTTCAAAAATAATTGTGAAATATTTTTATCCAATCAACACACAAATAAACAAAATTATGCAAGAAATCATAAGTACACTTAAGAAGCGATGTTTTAAGGCTTAATTTCCTTCATATAAATGTAATGTGAAAGTCATTATTTTAAAGCTACCATTTTAAATATTGTGTAATCTTAGGTTTGAACACTTGATTCTTAAAACTTAGCCTCAATTCTCAATATAAATCTGGTTGACAAATTCTTGTATTGATTCAGGTAAATAATCGAGATTCATTAACTGGATTAAAACCTATAAGGCATTCATTTAACCACAATTTTCAAAAATCCAAGATTTTTGTGACTGAAATGAGTGAACATTATTTAATCCTTAATTTAACCAACCTTTAATACTTAATGATAAGATCTGTAATGTTAGATATACGTGTACGTTGTGTTATGTTATGTTATGTTAAGCTATATTTTCTATGTTAAGTGAGATTCAGAACTCATACGAGAGGGTAACCTTTATTTATGTGTTATGTGTATAACAAAAAAAAATTTAAACAATATAATACATCTTTTAGACCTGGCAGTATAAATGCAGATCCGAAGTCAATGCGGTTGTGTTTATGATAGCTTTCAAGTAGCTGACAAATCAATTTAAGTTAACATTCTTCCTGATTTTTCAAAAATAATTGTGAAATATTTTTATTCAATCAACAAACAAATAAATAAAATGATGCAAGAAATTATAAGTACACTTAGAAAGTGATTTTTTAAGGCTTAATTTTCTTCATATAAATGTAATGTGAAAGTCATTATTTTAAAGCTACCATTTTAAATATTGTGTAATCCTAGGTTTGATCCCTTGATTCTTAAACTTAGCCTCAATTCTCAATATAAATCTGGATTACAAATTCTTGTATTGATTCAGGTAAATAATTGAGTTTGATTGAATGGATTAAAACTTATAAGACATTCATTTAAACATAATTTTCATAAATAAAAGGTTTTTTTTAATAAAATAAGTATTAGATATATGTGTATGTTATGTGTATGTTATGTTATGTTATATTTTCTATGTCAAGAGAGATTCAGAACTCATATGAGAAGGTAACTTTTATTATGTGCTATGTGTATGACAAACAATATTTAAACTAAAAAATACAATACAGCCTGTAGACCAAGCAGCATAAATGCTGATCCGAAGTCAATGTGGTTGTTTTTATGATAGCTTCCAAGCTGTTGCCAAATTAATTTAAGTTAATATTTCACCTGATTTTTCAAAATAATTGTGAAATGTTTTTTATGCAAAACTATTTTTATTTAATCAGCACACAAATAAACAAAATGATGCAAGAAATCTTAAATACACTTAAGAAGTGATGTTTTTTAGGCTTCATTTTCTTCATATGAATGTGATGTGAAAGTCATTATTTTAAAGATACCATTTTAATATAGTGTATCCTAACTAAGAACACTTGATTCTTAAGCTCAGCCTCAATTCTCAATATAAATCTTGATGACAAATTCTTTTATTGGTTCAGGTAAATAATTTGAGTTTCTTTGACTGGATTAAAACTTATAAGGCATTCATTTAAACACAATTTTCAAAAATCCAACGTTTTTGTGATCCGAAGTCAATGTGGTTGTGTTTATGATAGTTTCTAAGTAGTTGCCAAATCAATTTAAGATAATATACTTCCTGATTTTTCAAAAATAATTGTGAAATATTTTTATCCAATCAACACACAAATAAACAAAATTATGCAAGAAATCATAAGTACACTTAAGAAGCGATGTTTTAAGGCTTAATTTCCTTCATATAAATGTAATGTGAAAGTCATTATTTTAAAGCTACCATTTTAAATATTGTGTAATCTTAGGTTTGAACACTTGATTCTTAAGACTTAGCCTCAATTCTCAATATAAATCTGGTTGACAAATTCTTGTATTGATTCAGGTAAATAATCGAGAATCATTAACTGGATTAAAACCTATAAGGCATTCATTTAAACACAATTTTCAAAAATCCAAGGTTTTTTTGACTAAAATAAGTGAGCATTAGATATATGTGTATGTTATGTTATGTTATATTTTCTATGTCAAGTTAGATTCAGAACTCATATGGGAGGGTAACTTTTATTTATGTGCTATGTGTATGACAAAAAATATTTAAACAAAAAAATCCAATACAGCCTGTAGACCAAGCAGCATAAATGCTGATCCGAAGTCAATGTGGTTGTTTTTATGATAGCTTCCAAGCTGTTGCCAAATTAATTTAAGTTAATATTTCACCTGATTTTTCAAAAATAATTGTGAAATGTTTTTTATGCAAAACTATTTTTATTTAATCAGCACACAAATAAGCAAAATGATGCAAGAAATCTTAAGTACACTTAAGAAGTGATGTTTTTTAGGCTTCATTTACTTCATATGAATGTGATGTGAAAGTCATTATTTTAAAGCTACCATTTTAATATTGTGTATCCTAAAACTAAGAACACTTGATTCTTAAGCTCAGCCTCAATTCTCAATATAAATTTGGATGAAAATTCCTGTATTGATTCAGGTAAATAGTTGAGTTTCATTGACTGGATTAAAACTTATAAGGCATTCATTTAAACACAATTTTCAAAAATCAAAGGTTTTTGTGACAAAAATAAGTGAGCATTATCTAATGCTTGATCTAACAAACCTTTAATATCTAATGATAAGATCTGTAATGTTAGATATATGTGTATGTTATGTTATGTTATGTTATGTTATGTTATGTTATGTTATATTAAGTTATATTTTCTATGTTAAGTGAGATTCAGAATTCATACGAGAGGGTAACTTTTATTATGTGTTATGTGTATAACAAAAAAAAATTTTAAACAATATAATACATATTCTAGACCCAGCAGCATAAATGCTGATCCGAAGTCAATGTGGTTGTGTTTATGATAGCTTCCAAGTACTTGCCAAATCAATTTAAGTTAATATTCCTCCTGATTTTTCAAAAATAATTGTCAAACTATTAACAGATCTTGCTTATCTTCTAATAATGTATTCAGGTTCATGTTAAATTCTCCACATAGCCTCACCTTCTTCATACCTATACATGAGTGTAGTGAACCATTGATCATAGGGCCAAGTTTATATTAACCTCGATGCCTCCACAGACTGCAAGAGTGTACAAAACATTTCTCACCTTCAAAATATAGGTATTGCTCCACATTTAAAAACATCACCAGTAATTCCTTAAATTAACCTCTATTTGATAGCACACCTCTGATGTGCAATTTATATTCAACAGATTGAATATATTACTTCTGAAATATATACACGCTCCCCGTCACTAATGGTTAACTACTACAATAGGCAGCACCAATTCTGTGCTTTGAACCTAAATTAATTTTTAAGTCTAGAAGATACACTAAACAGTAAGTAAGCCCCACCAAAAATTGTTTCTAAGCTTTCACCTGAAATTCTTATTATGTAAACTTTCCAGCATCACGGGATGTAAGGGGGAATCAAATTTATCTACTACTATTTCCACAGATTTCCCATTTAGCCTTAGTGGTAAACCATTGTGCATTACTCTACTTTATATTGTCTACTTGATAAAATTTGAGTTTGTTTATTATATTTGGCTCCTTACGTTCTTTATTTGACCTGTATGTCTTAGAAATATGGCCTTTTTCACTAAATATATAACAAACATTTCAATTTTGGTTTCCAATTTAGTTTATACTAACTTTTTAATACATATAAACAATTCTTAATAATATACCCAAAAAAAAATCTAAGACTTCTCTGGATTAAATTTTTTTTAATGTTTGTAAAATAATCATTATTAACAAACGATTATGTAAGATATAAGTTTGATTGCTGAAAATACTAAAACTAGTTATGACTAGTGAGGCAAATCCTTAGACTTTGTACCTAAACGCAACCACTAACTTTCATGAGCATCCTTTAAAACAATAAGTTACCAATTATATTATAAACAAAATTTGTCTCTTACTCTAGGACTTAATGATTAAATGTGAGACATGATACATGCTGTATAAAATAATTTAAAATGTATTCATTCAAAAAAAGCTAGTAATAAAATCTCTCTCCTTAACATAAAAAGTGCTTTAATCCATGTAACAAACAAAATAATTACATTAAGTAATATTTTTTGTGGTAGGTTTCTGAATTAGATAAAGTGTAACCAGGGACACAACTATCTCATTTGCCAGATCCAGAATGAATTAAAAGGTTGGTGTCTGGAGACTAAGGGACATGCATATTGGTTAAACATAGCCCAGATTTAGATAACAATATAAATAGTTTATTTATCAGCAATAACAACAATAATTTACATGGTCTCAAAGCCCAAACTGGCGAATGTTGGCGATTAATCACATGATAAATATAATATATGAGCAAAACGTTAACTAGTTTGTTGCCTAACATATAACATCTCCTATAGTTAACTGGGTGAACCATGAGGAGACAGGTCACCCCTAATATTGAATTTAGAACAAACAATTAATAATAATACATATCGAACTAAATATTTATCGAATGATAAAAATAAGAGCCTAATGGGCTAAATTGTTATAAAAATTGTCTGATCTACCCCATAAAGCCAGACATAAAAGGGTTAAATTTAAACGTTAATATCGTGCTGATACTTCAAATGACACGAGAGTTTGGCTTGCATAATCAAAGTCAAACTCACGCGGGACTATTAGATGTCGACCCAAAGTGGGTAGACGTAAACAATATCCCTACTTGCTAATAAAAAGTGGTATAAAACTCGAAGCAATGTATAGTTATGAAACCTGTCATCTTAAGCAAATGATTTTGGAAAAACATCTAAGAGTTATAAATTACATTACTTTAAATTTATCAAACAGCTAGAGCTACGCTTCATTAATAAATATATCACCTTATAATCCATTAAGTAACCAAAACCAAAAATGTGTGATATAACAAACACCAATAACCTCAATATCAAGCCAATTAAATTCTAATATGCTTTACAAATTAATTAATGGTTGTGGTTATCTCTAATTTTGAGCAACATGACAGACGCTAGCGCCCAAGTGGTGACAGAAATTACTAAGTTATTCATATCTATAGTTACTTCAAATCAAAGAACACTTAAGTTAGAAAAGATAGCAACAGCTATGCTGGAAAACATAAAATATTTATGGTAATTTAAAGTCCAAATATAAACAAGCCCTTGCTAATGTCTGTAGACAATTACATAAAATTGATTGTCCAGATTTTGTCCAAGTGCCAGAGATCACCTTCCTTGGAGCGTCGAAATCAAATAGTCGACTTTGTATACAGAGACGTTGATATATATAGGGACTCGTTGCTATGGAAGGCTGGTGGGAAATTTAAACACTTGATCGGTGACGTCACTTAAGCCATCATGTAGCTAATAGGAGATCACGTACGCCCGTTGTTTACGCCGGCCTGTTAGACCTCTTCCATCGATGTGTCTTCAGTCATACACTGTTTTGGTTGTAGAGCAGGTATCGTCCGCCAGAGGCCCGGATAGTCTACGTCTACTGCTCGAGGGAAATCTTGGCTGGCCCATTTCTGTATAACTTCGACCTGGGCGGTCACAACATCTGCTGTGGGTTCACCATAGCTTGCTCGGCCCGCTCATCAAACTAGGACGCGACGGGTGTATGCCCGACGTGGAGGTTGTTCTAGCCAGAAGATACAAAAGTTGAGTGCATGAACAGCTTTAGATTGGAGGGAGTTTATCCTTATATTATATGATTTAATATTGTTCTTGTTATAGATCGAGATTACCGTGAACTACACTAGGGAAGAATATCATTGCAGAAGGATTATTAGTCTCGAAGTGGGTAGTATGAATTCAATAGAGAGTCTATGCATGAAGGTTAACCTGTGGGTGGGCAGTATATTGTAACACAATGTTACAAATGAATCATCAAACCTATTATAGTGTGCGTTTTCATCCATACTGTTGACTTATTTTGTTGACAAAAGATTAACCTTTTTCCACACAAGACAAACGCGTTAGCCAACTATGCTACCGAGGTGGGTTGTATATGTTAATATCACAGAAAGTATTGGTTTTATAAACATATATTTCAAATAAAAGATAAGTTATTTTGTAACTCAAATAGTTTCAGAGAAATGATGGAAATTGGAAAATTTCCCTCATTTAAAGTACCCTCAAAGTCATTTTCATGAAAATCAATTTTTTTCTCTTTTTGCTCCTCAGTAAACTACCATTAAAATTAGGGTTAAGTATTTAATTTAAAAAAACCTCGGGGGGGACCTTATGAAAAGCGCAGATATCAAGTTTTAGCCCAATCGGTGGAAAAGTTTTGGCTCTAGCCCGAGATACAGATAGATGGCATTGCGAAAACCACTCTTTTGGTTTTACATCTTTCTTTATCAAAATCTCGAGTTCGATTCTTTTGACTGTCACATTACTTTCTCTACAAGGTGTCAAGAGAAAGTAGAAATGACACATTGATTAAAGAATCAAACTCAGGTTATATTCCCATATCTGTTGGTTTTAAAAAGATATTTAAACGAATATTTGCAAATGGCAGTGATTTGTACTAAATGTTTCTATCAAAGTATTTGATTTTGTAGCTCAACCAAAACAATACAATATAGTGAAATGTTGGTCTTGTAATGTACATATCATTTAAATTTAGTTTCTTTTAGGCCCTAGATCAAATATATAAATAGCTCTAAATTTAAAAATTGATGCAGTTGGTACTTACAACTGGTAGAAGTTCCATAAGGCGTTTTTTTCCAACTGAGTGAATACACAAAATAACCCTATTTTACTTTTTTTTTTTTACTTTGGCAACTTTGACGCATGTTGAAAACAAATATTAAATTTAGTTTTATTGCATAAAAGCAAGCTATCTGTAATAAAAAGTTCAAACATTTCAGACTTGTAAAAATATGTTTTCTCACCTTACACAGCTTGTTTGTCCCATCCTGTAGCAACACAGGAATTGTAAGTCAAAGTGTTGTTTGTTAGCAAACAAATAGTATCAATGTGTTATCAGGGATGAATGGTATGCCCAACATCAACACAGCAATGTCTTGGAACACTGAATCATACTTGAAGTGATGAACAATGGCAGCAACCGGCAGCATCTGAATTTCCCTTGGCTGATCCTTCGAGAACAATTTTCATACTCCTCCCTTCACCAGAAAGTCCTTTGATACCAAATTATAAAAGAGAAATATAATTGATCCTTCTTTGAAATTAAATAATATTCAGATTAAGTTCATATCATGATTGGTTTTAATACTGTCCATATTCTTGAATTAGATATAAGTGTATACTTTAAACTTTTAAAATGTTTTGAACATTTTCTTTGTTTATTAATGACAGAGTAAAGTAATGATAATGGGTTTTTTCTAAATAGCTTGGATATCTAGTTATTGTAAACAGATTCATATGTAATTGTATAAAACTTTACTACCTTTCATGGGGTATACCTCTCCTTTTCTAGGCTAAATGCAATTATAAGAATCAACAAATGGGTATGTATTTTGCCCTAGTAAACACATGAATACATTGAAGAGGTATCCATCCACTCACTTATAGACATATTCCTATAATTTCTTTGCTAGGTTCAACAGGAGCATTATAAAACTACTTTGAAATGATTTATATTCCAGAATTGAAAGTATTCATTAATACTACAAATATTTGATCATGGTATCAATGTGAAGCACAGGTGTCCATATTTCATAAACCCTGAATTTAAAATGTCACTCTCAACCCCCCTCAGTATTGTTTCAATATACATAAAATTAGGTGTTTTTAACACTATAGTCAATGTTTGTTTATAGTACCTATTAAGCTTTAGTATCCATGTCTTCACTAAAATATAAGATCTTTCTTACTTTAAAATAACTTGTTATTACAAAAAAAATATATATATATATATATATATATATTTGTGCTGTGAACTTCTCAACTTCATGAGGGAGGTTCAGGGCATGTGCCACTTGATGGACCCCATGTCTAATTGGCATCACAAAAACAGTGGGGTCAGTGGATATTTCTTTTGTACAAGGCAGATGGCTCTAAGCAGCTGCTTGGAAGGCTTTTTTTTTTTTTTTTAGGGGATAAGAGGTTTGTGTAAATGATTGGTGGGTCTAGACGAATAGACCATAACCCTAGGTGTGCTAGTGTCAATATCAAAAAGTATGTTATTATTATTATTATTATTATTAGCACCGCGTCTTACTACCCGTTTGGGTTATTCGCACTTATGTTATTGTGTAATGCTAGGGTGATTGTGAGATTAAATGAAGGACCTACAGCTTTACGTGGGATCTGAACCACGGTGGAGGCCTGGCATTCCACACATTCACATTCACATTCACAAGCTGTGATTAATACACGTCTTGTCAGAGGTGAAGAAAGGGTTTGACAATCAGATAAATCTGTGCCGGGACTGAGGATTGAACCCCGAACTCCCAGCACAGAAGTCTGACACCTTACCCCTAGATCGCCAGGTCACCGAAAAAGTATGTTAGTAAAGTATAGGGATTGTGGGTCAGTTTCATAGTCAAATTGAGTACGCCTCAAGTGTGGTGCCATACTAGACACAAGACGACACCAACCTAGATAAGAATGGAATGGGCCAGTTTCATAGACTTAGAACGCCTTAAGTGTGGCACTACACTAAATACAAGATGACACCTACCTGGATCATAATGGAATGTATTGGTTTCATAGTCAGATTCAGTGTTTGATAAGAAGTGGACTGTAGAGTTTTGCATCACATCACCACGGAATGTTTATGTTATACGACACAAGAGGATAATACAGGACAAACTCCAAAACGAGACTGGCGTTCCCGTGACCAGAAATACGTAAGGCAAGAGTTAAACCGTTAAAAATACGCACAACTAACGCCAAACCAAGTTTCTTAACGCCAAAACAACACAGTAAACGTAGTCCAAAATAAAAACAAAATAAAAATATATAAGCCCCAAACATCCCGACCCCCTTGAAATACTCGTATTTCAATTAGTTTATGGGGAGGGGAGACAATTTCACCACTGGTCTGGTTAGGACATCTCGTGTAGTACAGACTTGAACGATAAACACTATGCCATCAGGCCCAGGAAATGTTTTCACCACACGTCCTAGTCGCCAACGTAGTGGAGGCAGGTTTGGTTCCTTGATGAGGACTAGGGCACCTTCTAAGGTTGTCTTGTGGATGACTCCACTTGGGATTGGGCTGGAGTTGATGGAGGTGTTCTTGGTGCCAGCGTTTCCAGAAGGACTGGTGGATTTGCTGGAGCAGGCTCCATCTCGTCAGACGATTGATCAGAGTGGCGGTGACATCAGACTCTGGTAGTATCTGTGGTGGTCCCAAGGTTAAGAAGTGAATTGGGGTTAGTGATGACAAATAACTGGGATCTGCTGATAATGCACAAAGTGGTCGTGAATTGAGAGTGACTTCAATTTGTGTCAAGACAGTGTACAGCTCTTCATATGTTAGGAAATTAGAGCCAATACTTTTGATGAGTAATGACTTGACTGATCGTATCCCTGCTTTTCAAAGTCCTCCAAAATGAGGAGCTGCAGGGGTATTAAAGTTCCAGGTGATGTTGTGATCAACTTCTACTAACTTACTACTAAAAACTTAATTGTTGCAAGAATATGTATAAAACCTTTGAGGAGTGGAAAGTTGTCTATTAGCACCAACAAAATTAGTTCCGCAGTCGCTTAATATATTTGAACAACGTCTTCGGCGTGAAACAAAACGACGAAATGCCGCAAGAAAGGCTTCAGTTGATATGCCTGATGCCAGTTCTATGTGAATATCCTTAATAAAGAAGCAGACAAATAGACAAATATAGGCCAAAGAGGTTCTAGGTTTGCGTACTCAAGCCATTGTGATTGTGAATTGATCCCATAGTCGACACCTGTCTTAAGAAACGGTTTGGCTTGACAAACACGAGCAGCCGGGAGACTTCCCATGGCTGGTGTCAATAAGGTTGGACGAAACTTGAAACATTTTAGACATTTGCGTAGCCGCAGTCTGATTATGTTGCGAGCATCAATAATCCAGAACTCATGATGAAATAATGATTGCAAGTTGTGTAGTCCTGGATGTAGATGATCAAGGTGTAATTGGTCAATTAGAAGTTCCACGAGACGACTCCGCTTTGGGAGTAGGATAGGATGTTTTTCTTCAAATGACAGATTTGATCGTTGAAGGCGGCCGCCGACAGAATCGAGAAAGGGATTTAGCCTTTGTACTGAGGATGAACAAGGTTAATCCTTGACAATACGAGAAATATCATTCGATCTTTTGGGTTTGATTTGACCCAAAATAACAGAGCCTCATGTAGTTAATCAACTTGCAATGTTCCGGTGGGTGCGACACGTCCTGGGCAAGAAGCACAAACAAAACGAAAGCAATAGGCTGTTATACGTCTTATTTTTTATAAATACGAAAACTTATTTAATAAATCCAGAATGTTGGTGTCATGGGCGACTTTAGTCGGGGTGAGTGTTTGGCGCTCTTCAATGGTTCAGCTAAACTAAGCAATTCTTTAGGTTGCGGCCAATTGGTTGAATCCTCCCTAAGCCACAAGGGTCCTACCCACCAAAGTGAGCTGAGAAGGAAACAACCCACGAGAAGCACAATCAGCTGGGTTGTGCCCCGACGGTATATGGTGCCACCAATCGGGGGAAGTAAAGTCTTGGATCTTACTCACACGATTGGCAACAAATATTTTCTACAGGTGGAACGAAGATTAGATCCAGGCCAATATGATTGTAGAGTCTGTCCAGGCATAGACCTTTTCAATTTTCAAGAACGATTATGTTTCCATTAGTAGCAAATGCAACATGCGGCCTAAGAGTAACACCTCACATAGTTCCAAGCGATGAAGTGAAAATTGCTTTATGGGCGCTACCTTTGATTTAGCGAGTAAGAGTTGCACCTTTACTGTGCCAGATGAAATAACCCGGAGGTATACAACAGCCGCATAACCACTCTCATAGCTATCAGAGAAGCCATGAACTTCAACGCTACACGCTGCATCTGCAGAGATCAGACATCTGTCGATTGAAATGTTGGAAACCAGTGGAAGCTCAGCTCTGAAATTATTCCACCTTTAAAATATTTCAGGGGGTTAGGGGGGTGGGGTTGACAGTCCCAGTCAACACCTTTAATCAATAAGAGTTGGATAATATATTTTGCGAACAAGATGATAGGAGACAGCCAACATAGTAGGTTAAATATTCTTGCAATATTCGAGAGAATTGCTCGTTTGGAAAGGGATTTTGAGGTCAGTTGTACCTTATATGAAAAAGTGTCTGACCCAGGGTTTCATTGTAGACCGAGAACCTTGACTGTGGAATCATCATCAAAAGAGGAATGCCAATGGAGTCATTTGAATATCTTCTGGGCGTAACCCTTCTAGAAGTATTGGGTGGTTACTTGCGAACTTTCGTAATTGAAAGCCGCCCGTCTTCAAAAATTCTACAAATTATTGCTGGAGAGCCAATGCTTTTTCTGGGGAATCATCACCCGAACACACATCATCAACATACAGATCTGAGTGGACCAACCTTGAGGCCCCTGGAAATCACATCTTTTCATCATTGGCAAACTGGTGTAGGGTTCGAATGGCGAGTTAAGGTGACGAGAATACTCCGTAAATCACCGTCTTCAAACGATAGACTTTAATTAAGTCACTGTCATGGAACTTCCAAAAAATGCGCTGGTAGTCTTGATCTTCAGAATGGACTTGAATTTGACAGTAGATTTGTTTGATATCAGCAGTAAAAACAATTGAATGTGAACGAAAACGAAAGAGAATTTTGGTAATGTCCCTTTGAATTTTGGTTCCTGTTAGGAGCTGATCATTTAGAGAAGTTCGCAAGTCTGTCTTGGCCGAAGCATCGAACACCACCCGAAGCTTAGTGGTGGTACTGTCAGGTTTAATCACACAATGATGGGGAACGTAGTAAGAATAGCCAGAGTTGAAGGATGGATCTGTTACTAACTCCATGTGACTTGTGTCTAGATAGTCCTGCATGAAGTCCGAATGACTGGCCTTTAAATGAAGTTGCCGGTGTAGTCAGCATTTGAGGGCTTGATAACGACGAAGATCAGTGGTGTGTGAGTCACCAAGCTCTGGTCTGGGTCCATCAATTGGGAGTGACACACTATTCCGGCCCATAGCATCTCTAGTGTGTATTTTGAATATGTCTTCACAGAGAGCTTCCTTGGTGGTGTTAACTGTTGACGGCAGTTCTTCAAGTTTCCAAAACTGCTCCACGACATCTGTTAGGGTTGGTGTGCATGAGTACGAAGAGAAGAAGAATGATGACATGTCTAGAGATGAGTTGTATGGTGACATTGAGGGTTGCTGCATCCTTCCTGTTAACACCCAGCCAAAGATGGTTTCTAGAGCACAGGGACTTCCAGATTACCCTTCCAGCTTCCTTCCCGTGATGATGTGGGAGAAGGTTTCTGCACCGATCAGCATATCGATGGGTCCTGGGGTACATCATGTAGGATCTGTAAGTTTTAAATTTGAAACATGAGACCACGTTGGAGATGATAGAGGGGTACTGGGTAAGTGACCAGTATTCCGGGGTAGAACAAAGACATCGACAAGCTAGGGGACAACAATCCAATGGGTCGGACAAAACAGGTTGAGATCCCTTTGGCAGAAGATAACGGTGAGTGGGAAAGACCATGAAGGCCTAAGATAGCCTTGCGTCGTGACAGGCTTAACCGTGACAGACATTGGTCAGTGATAAAACTAGCTTGACTCCCAGAGTCAAGTAGCACCCTGATTAATTGATATGATCCTGATACATCCTGTGCTTCAACAAGTGCTGTGGACAGCAGGATGGGTTACTCCTGCAAAGAAAACCATGATATTGACTGTAGCTCCAGCCTGGTTTTGTGTTTCTTGATGCTTAGGGTGATCCTGTGGGGTACTAGATACAAGCGACTCTGGAAAATGCAGTGATGAATGGTGCTTGGCATCACAAGTTCGGCAGCAATACGATGAGGGACAGTGTGCAGATTGATGAGAGACACGGAGGAAGTTTAAGTCTCACTTGCTTGATGAAGTTGAAGCGCTCCTTTTGGTCCTTGAGAAGGTACTCAGAACACTCGCGCAAGGAGTGGAATGCATTACACAAAACACACTGTGAAGTTGAAGTTGAAACCATAACTGCAGTTGGATGATGTGATCTTCAACCACCAATGGCATTGAAGGATGACCTTGGATGTGGTTTGACTTTGTACGAGGCCAGGGATTAAAGAACGACAATATTTTCCCAAGAAATTTACGAAGCTGTCAACAGTGGTTAATTCCGAGTCAACAAGAATGCGCTCCCATTGAGCACAAAGAGCAATATCTAATTTATTGCTACGTACATGGATGAGGTTCAAGTCCCAATGAACCACAGGAATTTCCAGGGCATGAAGATTAGCTACATTTTCCCTCAGTGTAGAGAGAAGGACACGCAGCGCAGTAGGAGACTCAGCCAACACTGTTGGTATTTGAAGAAGTGCATCGATGTGTTGTGCCACAATGAGACGTTTGTTGTCATGCCACCTCACTAACAAATCCAATGCCACAGGATAGTTTCCGTTAGTGAGTGGAAGTGCCTGTACTATTGATAGTGATTAGCCACTGACTGCTAACTTCGAGTAGAATAGCCTTTCAATATTGGTTATGTTAGTGTTATCAGCGACAAGGGTTTAAAACAAATTAGAAAAATTGGTCCACAATTTGAGATTACCACTAAAATGTGGTACTGGAATGACCGGGAGAGTTACGCGAGGAGCACTAGAGGAGGTAGGTCGTTGCGTGGAGTTTTCGGGATATTTGGTGACACTAACTCGATCCAAGATAGACATTATGTAGTAATAGGTGTTATCAAATTCACAAAGTCTCTTCTAGTGTGCATCAAGGGTGACCTGGTGGTCTAGGGGTAAGGTGTCAGACTTCTGTGCTGGGGGTCCGGGGTTCAATCCTCGGCCCCGGCACAGATTTATCTGAATGCCAAACCCTTCCTTCACCTCTAACAAGACGTGTATTAATCACAACTTGTGAATGTGAGGAATGCCAGGCCTCCACCGTGGTTCGGATTCCACGTTAAACTGTAGGTCCTCCATTTCATCTCACAATCACCCTACCATTGCACATTAGCGTAAGTGCGTATAACCCGAACGGGTAGTAAGACGCGGTGCTAATAATAATAATAATAATAATA